>OY987212.1:35773947-36038008 GCA_963920805.1 Primula vulgaris
GAGCCACTCTGAGATAGAAGTTGTACCTTGGGAACAAAGTCCCGAAATCAGAAACTTTTAAAGGTGGTTCGGGAAATATTGTTTAAGGGAAACTGCTCAGCAGCTGCCTCTTCTTTTATATTTCTGTTATTTATTTTTCAGTCATTTACATTCTGTCCATTTCATTTCAATACCGTTTCATTTCTGTAATTTACTTTTCTGTACTGTTTCTTTTCTGTATTTACATTTCAGTATTGTTTACTTCCAGTCTTTCGATTATGTAATTTATTTTTCAGTTCTGTAATTTCCAGTATTGTTTAAAACCAGTCCGGCAGTTTGTTTTTTTGTTTAAAACCAGTCCGGCAGTTTGTTTTTTTGTTTAAAACCACTCCGGCAGTTTGTTTAAAACCAGTCCGGCAGTTTGTTTTGTTAAAACAGTCCGGCAGTTTGGTTTTGTTTAAAACCAGTCCGGCAGTTTGTTAAAACCAGTCCGACAGTTTGTTTAAAACCAGTCCGGCAGTTTATTTAAAACCAGTCCGACAGTTTGTTTAAAACCAGTCCGGCAGTTTATTTAAACCAGTCCGACAGTTTATTTAAAACCAGTCCGGCAGTTTCTCTGTTAAACCAGTCCGGCAGTTTCTTTATAACAGTCCAACAGTTTATTTATTTGTTGAGTCAGGAACTGTAATTTATATTCCAATTGTGAGAAATAAAATTGTTTATTTCCATTACAGTCCTTGTTCTTTAATTTATTGTTTGTTCGAAATAGTATCAAAACCAACAATCTTAAACAATACCCTTTTTGGTTTTACTATTTTCGAAAAGAAAAGGACTTTCTTTTTTATTTTATTGTTGTTGACGTCTCGGGTTTATTCTTGCAAAATCATTGCTAGTTTACTAGAAATTAAAATTTGCAAATAGAATAAAATACGAATTGGTTTTAATCTTTTAATTCTAGAATATAATAAAGAGTTTTTTTTAGTGAAATCAAAAGTAATTTGATTTTCACGGTAGAATCTCTTTCATTGGTTTTATTCTTTTGAAGCAATCTAATTAAGTTATAATTAGTATTTGCGATTAAGAATTTTAGTTTTCTTGCGAGAAACTAAACGGTTTTTATATTGTCATTTCAGATGACTAATGAGGATCAAATACCCACCGTTTCTTCGGAAAACGTGCATGGCGCACTTGTGATTGGCAGCAGCCATAACAATGCGAGCGCTGCGAGTGGGGGGGCTCAGGCTGAGGCTGAGGCCGAAGCTGCTGCGGCAAAGGCTCCGGCCGACGCCGCTGTGGCAGAAGTCGATGCTATGGCTGCGGCTGCGGCCGCAGCACAGGCTGCTGCTAAGGCTGCGGCCAAAGCAACGCTTGTGGCTGCGGCCAGGGCAAAGGGCAAGGCTCCGGCAACGCAGGCGATGCCAATGTTGCCAACCTCTCAACTAGAGAGACCGAAAAAGTTTAGGGGCAACAACTTCAAACGTTGGCAGCAAAAGATGCTGTTTTATTTAACTGCCCTTAATCTGACACGGTTTCTTAAGGAGTCTGCACCCGTCCTAAGCGAGGACGATGAGGACGTGCAGACGGTTTCGGCGGTGGAACCGTGGAAACACGGCGACTACCTATGCCGGAACTACATCCTGTGTGCTCTGGATGACACTCTCTTCAGTGTATTCGAGCCCAAGGCTTCTGCAAAGGAGCTTTGGGAGTCTCTCGAAAGAAAGTACAAAGTGAATAACGCTGGCGCAAAGAAATTTGTCGTCACGGACTTTCATGAGTACATGATGACTGATGGGAAGAGTGTTATCGAGCAGGTTGAGGAACTCCAACTCATATTCCATATGCTTGAGATTGAAGGGCTAGTTATCAACGAACCTTTCCAAGTGGCATTAATGATTGAGAAACTGCCACCTTCTTGGAAAGAGTTTCAAAACTACCTGAAGCACAAGCGAAAGGCTATGACCTTGGAGGGACTCATTGAGAGGCTCAACGTTGAGCAAAGCAACCGCCGATCTGAAAGGAAAGGCGGTGGCGGAGCAGGCAACGCGGTTGCCAAGGCCCATGTGGTTGAGAACGCTATGTCTAAGCGGAAACGTTTTGACGGCGTAGTCGGTGCTTCTCTCCAGAAGAAATTCATGGGAGATTGCTTTGTGTGCAACAAATCGGGCCATCGTGCCGCGGATTGTAAGATGCGCATCGACAAGCCCAACCCCCCCCCCCCCCCCCCCAAAGAGGAAGTTCCAAGGGAAAGGGAGGAAGAGGGCACCTGCTCAGGCAAATGTGGCTGATGGAGGAGATGATGCTGGACAAGACTACATGCACCTGAGTGCTGTGGTTTCTGAAGTGAACCTGGTGGGGAGCAACCCAAAGGAATGGTGGCTGGACACAGGCGCCACCAGTCACATATGTGCCAGTAAATGGATGTTCAAGACCTATACGGCCGTGGACAATGAGAGCTGCTTCATGGGGAACTCGGCTACTTCCAGGGTGGAAAGAAAAGGAACCGTGCTGCTGAAGATGACATCGGGAAAGGAGCTCACACTGAATGGCGTGCTCCATGTGCCGGAAATTCGCAAGAATCTGGTTTCCGGGTCTGTTATGGTGAACAAAGGATTTAAACTTGTATTTGAATCTGCTAAAATTGTAATCACCTTAAATGGAATGTATGTAGGCCGTGGCTATATGACCAACGACATGTTTAAATTAAATGTTGGTACTCCGGCTTCTAAAGCCGAGTCTGCTATTGTGGGTACTAAGGCTGAGGCCAGTACCAAGAATAATGCAACCGTTAATGTTGCCCAAGTGGCCAATAAAACTTCATTTGCTTATTCTTGCGAGTCATTTAATTTATGGCATGGTAGATTAGGTCATGTGAATGCTAATTCTATGAAGAAATTAATATCACTGAATCTACTACCTAATTTTGTATTTAATAAACAACATAAATGTGAGGTTTGTGTTGAGGCAAAATTAACCAAGTCTTCGTATCAACATATTGAACGAAGTACTGAACCTCTCGGTCTAATACACACGGATGTATGCGACTTAAAGTTTATACAAACGCGAGGAGGGAAAAAGTATTTCATCATATTTATAGATGACTGTACTAGATACTGCTACGTTTACTTAATGAGAAGTAAAGACGAAGCGGTAGAGAAATTCGCTCTTTATAAGACCGAAGTAGAAAATCAACTCAATAAAAAGATTAAAATGTTGAGGAGTGATAGAAGCGGTGAATACGAGGCACCGTTTGCGCAGATATGCGCAGAAAGTGGCATTGTACATCAAACCACAGCCACATACTCTCCGGAGCAGAATGGGGTTGCCGAGCGTAAGAATAGAACGCTAAAGGAAATGATGAATGCTATGTTAATAAGTTCTGGGTTACCCCATAACATGTGGGGGGAAGCGTTGCTTTTCGCCAACTATGTGTTGAACAAGCTGTCGCATAAGAAGCGTGATAAACCACCTCATGAACTATGGAAAGGCCATCGGCCGAACTATAAATTCTTAAGGGTTTGGGGTTGTCTTGCGAAGGTCCTTGTCTCGCTTCCTAAAAGAACGAGAATAGGGCCAAAGACGTTAGACTGTGCGTTCATAGGATATGCACAAAACAGTAGTGCTTATCGTTTTCTCGTGCAGAAGTCGGATAATCCCGATGTGCATGTAGATACTATCATCGAAGCTCGAGAAGCTTCTTTCTTCGAGGAGATCTTTCCCCGCAAGTCTTCCATAACTGTAGAGACTGAGGAGTCAAACAGTGAGAAAAATGTGGGGGCAAGTGAACCGTTTGAGGAAGAAGAAGAAGAGCCTCGACGTAGTAAAATGGCTAGAACGGAAACGTCTTTCGGTCCAGATTTTGTAACCTTCATGATAGAAGGCGAACCGGCGACATTTAAACAAGCGATGTCATCCCCGGAAGCCCAATATTGGGAGGAAGCGATCAACAATGAGGTTGAATCGATATTACAAAATCACACTTGGGAACTAGTGGATCTACCACCCGGGTGTAAGCCACTAGGACACAAGTGGATCTTCAAGAGGAAGAGAAAGCTCGATGGAACAATCGAGAAATACAAGGCAAGGCTTGTAGTGAAAGGTTTCAGACAAACCGAAGGTGTCGACTATTTCGACACCTATGCTCCTGTCTCCAGGAAGACGTCAATCCGGATAGTCATTGCTCTCGCAGCACTGTTCGACCTGGAAATACATCAAATGGATGTTAAAACGGCGTTCTTGAATGGTGAACTGGAAGAGGAAATTTACATGGAACAACCGGAAGGGTTTGTAGTTCCAGGTAAATCGCACAAGGTGTGTAAACTTGTGAAGTCCTTGTATGGACTTAAACAAGCGCCTAAACAATGGCACGGAAAATTTGATAGAGTGATGCTATCAAACGGTTTTCGAATAAACGAATGTGACAAATGCGTCTATGTGAAAGGTAATGAAAAGGACTACGTGGTAGTCTGCCTCTACGTAGATGACATGATCATAATAGGGAGTATTGATAACATCAACTCCACTAAGAAAATGTTGTCACAAAAATTCGAGATGAAAGACTTGGGTGTCGCTGATGTTATACTTGGTATGAAAATTACCAAGACATCAGACGGATATGCGCTATCTCAAACTCACTATGTCAGGCAGATGCTTGACAAATTTGATAAATATAGTAGAGCTACATCCAGAACTCCGATAGAGATCTCAACCAACCTGAAAAAGAATTTTGGGGAGAGTGTGAGACAATTGGAATATTCTCGAATAATAGGCAGTCTGATGTACGTCATGAACTGTACTAGACCAGACATAGCCAACTCAGTGAGTAGACTGAGTAGGTACACCAGTAATCCCAATGAGGAACACTGGAAGGCCATCATGAGACTTCTCAGATACATGAGATACACAGCAGACCGAGGGTTGCATTATACCAGATATCCAGCTGTTCTGGAAGGGTATTCTGATGCAAACTGGATCTCGGATTCCAACAGTACATGATCCACTAGCGAATGTGTTCGTGATGGGAAGAGCAGCTGTCTCATGGAGATCATCCAAGCAGACCTGCATAGCTAGATCAACTATGGAATCCGAGTTCATAGCGTTGGATCTAGCAACAGAAAAGGCTGACTGGCTGAGAAGCTTTCTGGAAGGAATTCCAATGTGGCCGAAACCTGTCCCAGCAATAAGCATGCACTGCGATAGTCAGTCGGCTATTGGGTGGACGCATGATCATATGTATAATGGAAAGTCCCGACATATTCGTCGGAGACATAAATCCGTAAGAGAATTGTTAGCGAACGGTGTGGTGTCATTAGATTTTGTGAGATCTAAAGACAGTATAGCGGATCCATTTACAAAAGGTTTGACTCAGGTAGGAGTTGAAGTTTCATCGAGGGGAATGGGGTTGAAGCCCATCAAACTGGAAACCTCCTCAGAGGCAACCCAACCCGAACTGGATTCTCCAGCCTCAGGTTCAACGAGAAAACCGAACTGTGGGGGTGACCGAACAAAGCACTCGGGACTTAAGTTCCCAGCCCATTTCTAGGATGAAAGAGTGATAGACCTAGACCATCTTAAGGGTGAGCATGAGGCTCTTAATGAAAACAAGTATCTCGAAGGTCGAGAGGGGTGAGTCAGGACACCCTTGACTTGACATCACCTATGACGAGTGTGTATGGCCGATACTATGTGATGAGCCATGGGCTAAATCACTAGAGCACTCGGTTGAATTTTGCCAAGGCAGTCCACGTCCAAATATGGACAACAACCAAAGGGCTTAGTAAGTGGTGTAGAGATGACACTGTGTGCGCATTACCCTGGTATGTACAAACGTTAAAGGGTTTGTTGGCCCGTGTGGCTAAACCTTAGAGGGGGGTGAATAAGGTTTTTGGCGTTTTTCGCCTAATTAGAATCTAAGCGCAACTATTAACCCAACTTATGCAATTCTAACCTTAAGTGTTTTAACAAGAATTAATGAATTGCTAGAATTACTAAACGCAAGCAAGAAAATAAGCAATAATAAATATTTGCGGAAAGTAAAAGCTAGGGAAAGAAAATGACATCAAGATTTATAGAGGTTCGGCAAACGGCCTACGTCCTCTCCTCGGTACTACCGAGTAATTCACTAAAAATAATCTTCTTTCGGATATTACAATCCTATCGAGCTAATCAACCGATTAAGCTCCCCCTCACTTTATGAGTGTCCCGAATGAAAAGACCTAGAGCTTTTAAGCTTCACTTGCTTACAAAGCCTCTACCCGATCACTCGCTCACAAATGAGTTTATAATTTCACTCTTTACAAAATTTGTTACAACAATGTAACTACATTCACTATTTTAATTGCTTCTAAATAAGCTAATTGGTGAGTCTTTGATGTAGTTCGAGCTTGAATAGCTTTCTCCTTAATTTCCCTCTTTTTCGAATATTTTCACCAAAATGGTGATATTTTGGGTTATGATTAAGAGAGGTTGAAGGATGATGAATATAGATGAATGGATAATTTTGGAGAGTTATTTGGGGTGGTATATATGGACCAAAAGGTCTGTTTTTCTGTATATGACCGTTGGTAGTGGTTGAGCCTTTTATCCAACAGTTTTAAGCAACTTTCCAGAATAAGCTGAAAAGCTGTTTTCGAAATCTGCAGAAAACGATCGGTCGTTTTTCTGCGGACGATCGGTCGTTATTCAGAAAATGATCGGTCGTTTCTGAGTTTCAATCGGTCGTTTTTTCGACGTCCTCACTGGAAGAATTTCGACCAAAAACGATCAGTCGTTTTTGTCCAGTCGATCGGTCCTTGTTCTTCTGGCAGTTTTTCGGTCTTCTTCGAAAGCCCATAACTCCTTCGTTTTAGCTCCGAATTTGGTTCCGCTTGAACCGTCGGCTTCGTTTTCGAATGCTCTATCTTTCTGGCGTTCTGAAATTTACAAATTCTATTTTTGGAAAAAAAACAAGCATTATATCATTGAAATGGAGAAATCGTAAAATTATTAAAAATATAATCAAGGTTATAATCAAAATCTATTATTGAACTCTAAGTTCAACAGGGTTCAAGGCTTAAAGGCTACCCAATAGTAGCATATCAGATTTTACGACACTACGGCAGGTTCAAGGCGCGCGCTACCTGTCCTTATGCAGTGAACTCTTGCGGTTCTCTCGTATGCATTTAGGAGCATTTTATTTTCAGCCAATTGCATTCATGTGGGGGATTGTTGGAAAAACATGTTAAAACATATGTGTTTCCGAATGGTCGCTGGACCAAATTCGAGTCATTTTTTCATGCGACAGCGCTAAGTTGTTTATTGGTTGAGTAGCCCGTGTGACGAGCTTCGCAACGGTATATCGCATGACCTATTTGGAGAATGGGTGTGAATACAAAGTGGCTTCAAAGTTGGTGTCTCGAAAGCTCAAATCTGGAAAAAACCGAAATGGTAATGGAAAACCATTTAGTATAATCTCATATTGGAAGATTAAGAGTTAATTTTACAATATATATACCATACCAACCCATGTAGTTATTAAACTAACATGTCCACATACAGCTAAGAGTATTAGTGTGTACCACACACGCGCGCTCGCTCGTGTCTCGTGTCGCGGGCACGGGCGCGGGCACGGGCGTGGGCGTGGGCGTGGGATTGGGCTTGGGATTGGGATTTGGGGAATGTATCGGGTCTTGGGTCTTGGGTCCAAACCCGAATAGGGAGTTTTGTATAAAATACAAAAGGAGTCCCTAGAGTTTACAGCAACAGAAACGCCAGCAATGAATGAGATTAAATGCTGGGGTTTCAGAATTGATTGAGCGGATTCTGGGGGTGTAACTCCCTGAATTAAAGACCAACATTTATGGCTGCGGTTTCATTAGAGCCTATAAAAGGCAGTCATCCCCCTCTCATTTCAATACACCAGAATACACACAACACAGCATAAGCATCATATAGAGAGAGAACCGCACCACCAACAGCTCGACCTGTGGTTCGATGCCGGTTTCCATACGAGGCACTCTGAGATAGAAGTTGTACCTTGGGAACAAAGTCCCGAAACCAGAAACCTTTAAAGGTGGTTCGGGAAATATTGTTTAAGGGAAACTGCTCAGCAGTTGCCTCTTCTTTTATATTTCTGTTATTTATTTTTCAGTCATTTACATTCTGTCCATTTCATTTCAGTACCGTTTCACTTCTGTAATTTACTTTTCTGTATTGTTTCTTTTCTGTATTTACATTTCAGTACTGTTTACTTTCAGTCTTTCGATTCTGTAATTTATTTTTCAGTTCTGTAATTTCCAGTATTGTTTAAAACCAGTCCGGCAGTTTTGTTTTTTTTTAAAACCAGTCCGGCAGTTTGTTTTTTGTTTAAAACCAGTCCGGCAGTTTGTTTTGTTAAAACAGTCCGGCAGTTTGGTTTTGTTTAAAACCAGTCCGGCAGTTTATTTAAAATCTGTCCGACAGTTTGTTAAAACCAGTCCGGCAGTTTGTTTAAAACCAGTCCGGCAGTTTGTTTAAAACCAGTCCGGCAGTTTGTTAAAACCAGTCCGGCAGTTTATTTAAAACCAGTCCGGCAGTTTATTTAAAACCAGTCCGGCAGTTTCTCTGTTAAACCAGTCCGGCAGTTTCTTTATAACAGTCCAGCAATTTATTTATTTGTTGAGTCAGGAATTGTAATTTATATTCCAATTGTGAGAAATAAAATTGTTTATTTTCATTGCAGTCCTTGTTCTTTAATTTATTGTTTGTTCGAAATAGTATCAAAACCAACATTTTTTACATTTTAAAGTATTTTCCGTATATATTATAAGTTATTTTTTAAGTTTAAAAACAGATTTAAATTTTTTTTTATTGGGCCGAGTGACTGCAAATTAAATTAGTTTCGACTCATTACTTGGACTCGAAAAATCTTATAAAATGTAATCTATAGCTAATATTCGGATATGTGAATGCTAGTGGTCGAATCTTGATAAGCATAAGCGTACGTATGTTAGGTCCTTAATCAATGAACTTAATTAGTCAATAAAATTATTATGTGCAAAAAATAAATAGGGTATGGTACTTTATGACTCCCATATTCATGGGTCCATAACTAAGCAAACAAATTAGAAGGTCATTGGCTAGATAGATTATTCATTCCTCACACAATCAATGAACACACAATTAACTAAAGGTAAAGTGGTGAGAAATAGGTTACTATCTTTCATCATGCATATTTGCATAAACAAAACTAAATATGTCATCTTAAACAGTTTTTTCTCCTGTTGGAGAAAACGTAAAAAGATAATGCCATGGAAATCAGAACTTCAACAGAGAAAATTTCTTCAAAAATATATTCTCAACAACTAAATAAATATTTGGTTTACTGTCATGTTTCTTTGCCTTGCTGCCCTTGTGCCTTGACCTTAGGAAAATCTTACTATTGCTATCCCTGGATTTCACGACCATGCCTTATTTCTCTGTTTGCACACGTCCGAGGAGCTTCAATTACGTACCGTTATATGTTCTTGTCTTCCATAAGTGCATACCAAATAATTTATCGGTACAAGAGTTTTGTAGTCCTCGAAAAAGAGGGCCACTAACACTCTTCCATCATGCAACGTTTTGGTTGTCTGTGCGAGTAATAAAATGCAATACATTGTACAGTAAAACTCCTCGGAACATTTAACTTGTGGATACCTGTGGTATTACTTATTAGTGCTGAAATAGTTAAACAAGTGAAGGGTAGGCTGAATTGTTGTCAGGTTAATTTCGACCGAGTCTAATGAGTTACCATCTGAAATGGACTTTAATCCACCTTTTCAACAAGTACTTTGGTTGATCCAATGAACTTTAACCAAGACTCATAAATTAAGACTAACACGAACTTAAGCTGATATGACCATAGCCAAACTTTTCCAATTTTAAGTCCAAACATTCTTCACCCGACTTTTCATCATTACGCATTAATTTTCTCATTTCTTCATCTGTGATAGGAAGATGTAAAATATGTAGGCCCTTGTTTGCAAGACAGACACATGATTAAAATAGTTCAATACTTAATAAATTGTACGGAATTGTACCTCTTGTCACATATCAGTGTATTATTGATTGATCAACTGCACGAGTTTCTTACCCTTAGAGAAGGAAAATTCGTTCTCTTAAGTTTAAAAATCTCTTGCACTACCATTGGTCCATTACCAATGTCAGTCCAACATTAACGTTTGAATGTTCCGATTTGTCATTTGTCAATCCATTTCTTAATTTCAGAGTTTTGATATGCAATTTTCCGATTATACTGCATGAGGTCGTTATAGCAGCAGCACATCCAGTAGGAATATTGTTAATTGGCAGAAAACTTATGAAGAATATAAAAAGCCAAAATGACAGGAAAATAATGGAGACTTTTTTTCAAACAAACAAATGCACATTGATCAAGTGGTTGCTTTTTACAAGAAATAAATGGGAGTTTATACAGAGTTCACAACAAATCCGAAAATGCCCTTTCACACGAAATAATTCAAGGACATCTGAATACAACCCTGGAAACCACCAAAATACAACAATTTTGATAATAATTGGAGTCGAATTTGACTGTGTAAAATGTGTATTTATATAAATTGTATCTAATCCTAAAATTATCATCACAAATATACAATCCTAGTTCCTCGTTAGCTTTTTATTTTATTTTAAAGTCGGTGTTTAAAGCCAAACTCCTCCTAAGAAATTCCAAATCTTTCCGATTAAATATCCCATTATTTACCCGGACAGGATTTCTCAAATTATCTTTACAGAGACATACCACTCCCTCTGTTCCGTATATCACCTTGGATATCTTCAATATTGCTATTTAGAGAAACCCTCATCAGATCTTTAGTAAGCGATATATCGTCACCTATTTTTATATGCCGAACTTCTGACGATTCCTCTGATTCTGTCATTATTGTGACTGGAAAACTAGGCGGTTGTTTTCTTTCAGGGTCTCGTACATAGGCTCGGAAATTGTTCCTCGAGGGCTTTATTTTCGTGCAAAAAACTTCAAGGAAATTATTCAAACAACCCCTATCGTAAGCATTCACCCTTTTATCAGCTCCGTACCGGTAATTTTCATATGTAGTCTGCGGAAGAAGAAAAAAACATAAAAGAAAGTGTTTTAAATGTCAAACTCTCCGTTCCAGCTTCAACATAGATGAACTTTAAAAATGTAGACATGTACACATCAGATGCAAGCATTTCAATTGCTTACAGTAACATGATTGACTAGATAAAAATTCTAACTTAAAGATATAGTCAATAAAGATGAACTTTAAAAATGTTGACATGTACACATTAGATGTAAGCATTTCAATTGCTTACAATATCATGATTGACTAGATATAGAAGCCCAAATTTCAAAGGATTGGAGATACTAGAGAAATTGCCATCTTCCTCCAAACAATCGCCTTCATATTACATTTGGGTAAACCGTAAATGTATTTGTAGTTTTAAGCAAAAATATGTAGTTTCTTTGGAAAAAAATAGCTGTCTGTATAGGTAAAAACTAGCCTTTTTAGTAAAAAAAACTTAGCTAAAAAGTTGAGCAGTGAATTGGTATTGTACCAGCTTCAAGTTTAATAGCACTCACAAAACAAGAATTAAACCTGTAAGGTTATGGATTATGTTTCACTTTGCATAACAACAGAAAAAAGTATGATCCTAATTTTTAATATTACCACATGTCTAGCAAAATAAAACCTGACACGTGAGCAAAATAAAACCTGACACGTGCTCATATTATGAGTCAAAATGAATCCACATTTGTTTTTTCAGACAAATAGAACAAGAAGTCAATTGGAAAAATCAAAATATTTAAATTTAGAATAGCTAACCAACCTGATTTGAACCAATAAGGTAGAGATGAAAGCAGGTGAGACCTCCTACAAACCATAGTAAAACAAAACAATAAATCATTAATATCACAGCTGGGGGAGATTCCTTCATTGCCTTCCAAACAGTGCATTGATAATCGTCCATCAGAACCTTGATGTAAAATGCTGACATGGCAAACACATAGATGCAAAGGAGCATCAAGGATGACACGAAACAGAAGAAGTAACGATAGTTACGCTGCCCATTATTATATACATGTTAGACATAACAAAACAGAAATGTTGCGCAAAATGACTATTTTGATTTACCAATATATAGAACCATTATGTCAAAAAGTGTAACAAGGGAAGATTCTTAAGTACCGGTTTTAGTATATACTGGAACAGAAATAACATTTATATACTCAGTCTTTTGAATTCACTAGTTTTAATACTCACCATGACTTTTGAAAAACTCCAGGGATGTAATACCATTTTGACTCCTTACCAAGACAGATGATGTAACTAGCAAAATAGAACTATATTCTGTTCGATTATAAAAGTAAAGCTGTTTTAAAGACCTATCTTTAAACATTTCTCTCCACTGTTTCGTATTTCAAAAGGAGAAAGCAGTTGCTGGAAACAGAACCAAACATCCCTCCTAATCATTAAAAAATTCCAGCTTCCTGCTTAGAAAAGTTCATAAGCAGTACATCTCTAGCATACCGACATAATGACTCTTGGAGAAAAACAAAGTTACGGCATATAAGATATAAGTCATGAAAAGAACTAGCAATAACCAACTCCTCCAAACTTTTCATACATAGATGTATGATCTGTTAAACGAGTTAGTTTACAATGTTGTATATTAAGTTACTAACCAGTAACCACCTATCATCATACTTCAGTTTTGTACATCAACCTACATATATTAGCAAATAGTATACTTAGTATACCAAAGATAAAAAAAAAATTAGGTCGGAGTAGTGGAGAAACTACAGGCTAAAATGGACTGCAGCACCTCCCATATTGAAAAAAATTCAAAATATTTCCATGTATTCTACTGGAAAATTGACGACTATATCCTTTTAGCACCCCTCTAATTACAAAAAAATATAAAGATGCAATTCAGCCCTACCCATATTCAAATCCTAGTTCTGCCAATACTAAATAGTTTCAAAAAACAAAATAATCAATACAATCTATGATGTCATATATAATTTCTGCACTTCTCTATCCCATTTTCTCCATTCTGGTCACTTATCTATAAATTCCCTATGTAATGTACATCTTCGGAAAAATTAATAGGTTAAGGGTACTAAATGCTAAACTAAGTAGGTCGGTGTACACAATCCTAAAGTAATGATATGTTAGAGTATAAGACTGTAATTAACTCATTTAATGGATGGAAAAATAGATTACTTGGCAATCAAAGCATGATTTCCACTCCAATGCTCTGTTCTATCATGTTCTTTATATTTTCTACACTATTCAATCACATTTCATCTTTATAGTCACCAGCCTATAAAAAAAATTCTGTGCAATGTACAAAATCGGAAAAGAAAAAGTTAGGCTGAGGCACCAAATGCTAAGTTTTGTAGGTTGGGTATAAAATCGAAATATGATAATATTCTAGTGTAAAAAGCTGTAGTTAACCCCTCCAAGTCAAAAACATAATTACCAGTCCAATGCATTGGCCCACCCAAGGACAGTGATGATCAAAACGCTCGACACAGTTATCGCAGACCGAGCAATGTGAGCACCTGGGAGGGCGATATAACATACAAGTCTCGCAGTATTTAACTCTAACAGGAACACCATTAACTGTTACTTCCTTTGATTTCGGAAATGAATCAATAGATGATGAAGTCTCGGTACGTTCGTCCTCAGGAGGGTGTAAGTTACGAGGGACTATACCTGGATCCCTGGCTGAAGTAATAAATAGGAGCACAATTACCTGTATTTATGCAGGGAAACTAATTAGAATTTTTTTTGACAGCATTTCTCTAGTTTCCAGAAAATACTAGGTGGGATAATTACTGATTTGTATACTTGCGAATCAGCAGATTTCATTCTCGTACACTAATCTACGGAAACTAGAAATTAGTACATTAAAATGAAATTTGTCGACAAATCGACTAAAACTTAGTGAACCAAATCAGGAAGAAATTCATAGGCTGAGAGCCTGAGACAGTGGATATTCATTATTTACAGAAATGATTTTGTGAGACATTGCTCTATTATTTTCTTTTCTTGTATTTTGTACACAATCCTATCTCGTTGGTTTCCTAATTTGGTTCCCCATCTATGAGTTTCTTTTTCCAAATATAGTCCCTGATCCATGATTGTTTTCCTAGGCAGTTTATTAAAATCGGCGAAACAGTAACTTGTGTAGTAGTAGTTCAACTTAATAGGCTGGCTTACACAACACCTAAATATGGTGATACAACAAAACTTTAATATCCTTATTCTGAGTAAAAATAAATGCAGTAAGATGGTCGCTAAGAGTTTTTAACAAACAAAAACTGCAGAGTGCGGATAGGCTTCCCAGAGAAGCAAGATTATGTAAATAAAGTTCAACAAATTTTGGAAGATATTTTATTTCCAGTAGTTTTCCTATGAGGAGATTAAAAGTTATCTTATATCAGAGCAGATTTTGAAAGGTAATGAAAAAAACACAAATAAACAATCCATATTGGTGTGCTTTAGTACATATCCTCTTGGGTAGAAGTCCAAGTTTAGTTATCGGATATACTAAGAAATATAGAAAGTCGTCTATGTTTTCCCAACCAGGATTTTGCTATACCCAACTGAACTAAAGCTGACCTGAATGATTTATTAATTTGAATTGCAGTTTTTTGAGGACCATTGCTACGAGTACAATACAAATTGTGACAATACACTAGCATGATTAATGCAAAGTTTGTTAAACTAATTATTTCTAAATGGTAAAAAAACAAAAACAGAGGGAAAATGTGTTTGAAATTCCTATCCGCGGTTCTAGTTGCTGTTATGCAGTTAGGTTCCAAGTGTAGTTGCAACCACAGTTGGAACCTAAGTATAATGATGGACAGAACGGTAAAGTTAAATGTAATTGAATTAATCCACACGCACATTTAACAACGGAGTTCACCCAATTGGACTACGTCTCCGGGGCACTCACCCAGATTATGATATTATAAAAGCTTACAATATAGGATTTAAGTCTTAATGAAAAACTCTCAGACTCCCTGCCTATCTCTATATTGCTCCTACCTTATAACTATCACTCAAAATATCAATGACATCCCACCATTGTTTTCCATTTAAAAGCTGTGTATTCTCTTAAGAATGAATTATTTATAATTTAGAACACACGCTTTTTACAAGCATAGTTATCAACTATTTAAAGGAGTAAAAACAATCTTCTTTCTTCAAGATCTTGATGATTGCTTTTGACTCTTTTGATTAAGTTCAATCTTTCCATATTGCACGAGATACTTCAGCGTAGGATTGACCTCAATCTTCATAAGTTAATACCTGTTAATAACTAGCTTAGAAATAGGAGTTAGTCTTTTCCTTAAACAAGGAACATATAAGATAGTATCTTTTAGAGATAAAATATTTCTGAATATATTTTGAAACATTAACTCCATATATTATTCAATCTAAAATAGATCATACTGATTTTTATAGGAAACATAGATTGAATTAAGTGATAAAGACTTGCATGAAAATAACATAGATTGAATTAAGTGATAAAGACTTGCATGAAAATAGAGATCTAGATTGCCAAAATAAAGTAAACAAATCTTTATGAACTAATCTCCTTATATTCTTTAGGCAACATCTTTTCTTATCACTTTAGCATTCTCAATATACACAAACTAAATCTTTAAGAACATATGAGAATATATCCTGCATAATTTAAAACAAATAATCATCTTTAAAGAATAGTAATGCAAAATTACAGAACTGAACAGAATCCTGCAAAACAGCAGGTTGGAACTGTGGTTGCAACTGAGGTTGCAACCTCACTTGAAAACATAAAGCTGTCTCAATTCTTAACATTCAACTAGAATTATTTAGTTCAAACCAATAGACAACAAATAGTTTATGGACCAGAAATCTGGTCCTAACAACAGTGTTTGATCATCCCAAGTGATTTGTCACACATGGCACAGCTAATTAACTACCTACCTATGAATCTAGTACATTTGATGCTATGACTGGTGGGCTCAACCCCATTTGGACTGCTTTTATGCAGATTTAGAACGAGGAATTACTTTTCATGATCAACATATCATATGCTAAAAAGCCTACTCAAATTCACAAAATTGTAGATCAACATTCAACTTTACTGTAAACATATCCCACATGTCTGATATCTTTAGTACTTCTTCGCAAGATGAAAGTGGAATGAATAGAAGAAGTGTCTTTAAACTTGAAATATTCAATGATTCTGCCATCGATCAAAATGACACTTAAAGTGCTCTCTCTCTCGCTCTCCCTATCTCTAACTCTCCATCGCCATGTTTCTACTCCTCCTGGTGCCAAATTCATAACTAATCTGTGTATAACCCTAGCTATTCAGACATGATCAAGGTTCCTTATTACCTCAATTCCTTATTACTTCAACAGAACGAAATAAAATGGCAGTAATAATATTGAAACTGTTTAGAAGCTTGGGGGACATGTAAATAAAATGACTAACACAGATAGTGAAGGCAATTGCTACACCAGGAACTGCATATCCAGCATTGTATGATAAGAATTGATGTCGGAGGTGTCTCGCGACGAATATGCAAAAAATAACGACAGGGACAATTATCAGTGATAGGGAGGCAAAGATGGACAGCCCATCTGGCCCGAAAATCAACCTTCCACCAAGGAGGAATTTCTGAAAAGAAAAAGAATAAGAACAATGAGGAATTGTATTGACCAAAAATATACTCACCAAAAAAAAGAAAAATAAGAACATACAAATTCAGTATAAATGGCAAACAATATCATAAAATGAGCAGCACACAAAACTTGATGGCTCTTTCGCAGTAAAAGCTTTAAAAACTCAATATTCATAGTTTCCAACTCTGTTCTTCTTCACTGTCAGATAGTTATTCAAAGTTAAGTATATAATGTTATTAAAAAAGTTATAATAGTAGTAAGAAAGAAAGTTACTAAGGACCAGCTTATTGGTTCTCGGTTTCTCATAAAATAAATAACTCAAAATAAGGCAAAATACCAAACAGAGAGTAGAAATATTGCTTCTTGGTACTAATTAATTTTATATTACTAGCTGCTAAACAAATAGATGTCTACAGGTTTGCTGTGCATATTGAGGAACCCGCACCAGCTGATCAATATGTGCTACAAACGCTGAGTGAGAGTTAGGCTACAAAATTGCCCCACTCATGAAAAATGCTCCTTCAATCTAGTAATATCAAATGCTTATTAAATTCTTCTCATAATCCCTATTGACTAAGACCTTCTCACTCAATTTACTATATTGAGGAACACAAATAAACAACACAAAGCTTAGTTAACCATCTGTCGAAATCTCTAGGACCAAGTCCGATGCACACAAAGGACACTCACAGACAGGGCCTTTAACATATCCCTTTTATATATTAGTACTTTTATTTCAGCTCTATCTTCATAGTGAAAATTAAGACCATGATGCAGCTAAAAGAAGTATTCTTGAATTCGAAACGGAACATTTCATAAGTTTTTATAAACTTACACTAATATTAGTACTAGAGTATTCTCTAAGATAGTAGTAAGAAGAAAAAAACCAGTCAACAACAAAGCAATCAAACATAAAAAAACCATTCAAACAAAAATACTCGTAGCTCAAGAAAATAACAACACAATTGAAACTCAACCGTGGTTTGTAAACTGTAAAGTAACATCATAACTAAACCATGATGAGAATTGATGAAGACCCATTTCATTTAAATGAAAACCCAACAAAATTTATTTTAAAAAAAGGACAAAACTCAGGTCAACGATTAATTCAAGGAAGCTTTCAAAATTTCAAGAAAAGAAAGAAAGAATAGTACTATTATTTTACATTATTCCCTTTCCAGAGCTGATAAACACGCTTATCCATATGAAATTATGCATTAACACTTGTAGTAGCTCTTCATCTTCACCCCCAGGGAGAGAGAGAGAGAGAGAGACGAGTCAAGAAGTGAGAAGACAAAGTCTACCAACTATTATTTGACAGTACAAGTACCACGTCTGTTCCCACGATTGACTGAAACTGTTTTTTTTAAATCTAATCCTAACGTTGTTAACCGATCAAAATTGCACGTAATTTTATAATAGACCAAAGCTAGAGTATAACTTTTTCAAAAAATAAATTTAATAATTTGACTTTACCTTTTAATTTATAACAGTATCAGTCCTGGGCCAAAATAAATATTATCATTGTATTGCTTATAAAGAAATACATTTGTTTTGGCCACTTGAATAATGACTAGAAAAAACATAATATAAATTATTGTTTTTTTTAAAAAAATATTATTTTCTCTTGGATTGGGATGGCTAGTCCACTTGGACATTAATTAGCACCCCCTTTAAACCGACTCTAAGTACTGTATCGAACTATTCATCATGTTTCGAAATAAAAGGAAATTAAATTTATTGGGGTGCCCAAGTGTGACATGTTATTTTTCAGGAAACGAACTTTTAGTATGCAAACCTCATTGCCATAGAACTTTGAGTTTTCAATCTATAATGATGGAGCTTAAGTCATGGTTGAAAGGGGAAATGCCTGAGATTATATCATTATAAGCAAATAAAAATACTAAAAAAGTCATTTTTGTTGTAGGTTATTATTGGACTATTGGGTCTTACTCATAGTGGGCCTAAGTTGGGCTTTCTAGCTTGTATAACCCTAACCTCTGGTATAAGTTGGACTTTCTAGCTTGTATAACTCTAACCTCTAGTATATAAAGAAGGTTAGGGTCCCTTGTATTTACACATTCAGATGAATAAAGACCTACTGTTTCCTCTCTCTATGTTCTCTCTATGTCTCCTATATAATATATATACTGAGCTAATAAGACTCACAACACGTTATCAGCACTTTGCTCGCGAAGATTGGAGTAAAAGATAGAAGATTGGGGTATTTGTTTGAAAATTAGGGTTTATATGCTCGAAGATTGGGTTTTAAATAAGCGGCCAAATTTTGAAGGTTTTTTTTGTCATATCGGCCTTCCCCAACATACGAGGAGTACGGTATATTTTTTATCTACCTACACGTATCAAACCCATGATATTAAAGTAAAATACTGTTAATAAAAGGAATAATTATTTGATAGTATTTGTGCGTGCCTAGCATGTAAAATCGGTTAAGATCTGTTTGCTAGTTTGCCATATTATATGAAAATCATGTCAGTTTATTTAAAACATGATAACATGTAATCATAATATGTGGATTAAATCTCATGGGTAGTACTACTATGTGCAGAATTGCATGCTAATTGTGTAAGGACTATTAGTCTGAGAATTGTTACGTAAGCATATAGTTTGTATATACATCCATGTATTATAAATCCCAGAATTCGATGTCTTTGATAGTACCTATTAGACCCAGTGTAATAGTAAATCCCAGAATTGCTACGTAAGGACTATTTGGACTATTTTTTGTAGAAAGTCATGTTGATTGGATGTAAATCATGTAATCGTAAACATGTAGTAATCTGTCGGACTGAATATGTTATATACTGAAAATCGTAGGACTGTTTTGTAATTCGCTGAAACTATTGGCTGTGCATGTTAATTACTAAAAGACTAAAACTGAAAATAGCTTATAGTAAGACACTCAGGATCCCTGTAGTTTAACGTTGTATACATAATAGTATGTACGTGAGTACAAATTCGCCTAGTATATGGCCTAAGCATATAAATTTAGATATTGCTAATCTGTAATTCAATCAAATCCTTGCATGATCATTTAGTTACCATGTATAAAACGTGCATGTGTATTGTATAGTGATAATTAAAATTTGCCCTCCCTGCATGTGATATGGTAAATTAGTAATTAAAATATACTGCCCCATGCATGTTGTAATTATCATTAATTAGATCTTGCTATGTATATGATATGTACACATGTAAAATATGCTAATTTGCGAAATCATATATTTTCACATTTAAGTTGGAAAAATTATGAACCTTCCCCAACTAGGCTCACCTATTTGGATACGATGTCTAGGAAAGATATAGGCGGAAGTCGATATCCTAATGAGGTCGGATTTTAAGTGGCATTCGTGCCCTCCACCCTCACCGTCTTTCCTGATCGTTTTTCAAGTAGAGCTACCGAAAGGGGTTGACTAAATAATAATTTCCACGTGTGTGTTTATATAGTGATGTATGTTTCGCCGAATTGGTGTCTCTGTATCGACCTGTCGTTCGATCAATGAGAACCTATTCACATTAAAAGCAAAACTATTTTTTGAACCTGTCGTTTCGAAATAAAGTTTATGCTTGTGCAAACCATAAACATATAAACCAATCGTTTTATATGAAAAATAATCCAGAACTCCCAACACATGTTGGATGCCATCTATGATAGAAAATTCGCAAAACATACTTGCGACTGTTTAGACTTTGATGTTATTCCGTCACCACATGTTAGTCACCCTGATGTGTGAAAATATGATGCCCAATTTTTTTTTGGATGCCATCTTTGATGAGTAAAACACGAGTTTGTTGTTACCCTCATGATGAGTGCTAAGGCGCTGATTTTATTCCGCCGCCACATTTGAGACGTGATGACGTCTATGGTGAACAAATGTCTGAAATTGACATATTGGAGCAATCCTTCATCAAAATACTAGCTTGGAAATTCTATTTCATAAGCAGTATCGTGAATTTATATTCACCATGTTCCTTTATCACCCATCTGTTATTGGATAAGAAAATTACCCCGGTGAGTAGTTTTAATCCTATTGGGTCAATGGCGAATTGTTTGCCTGATATTAATGCTCTTCGTGTATATTTTTCCACGAATCGAGAACCGAGACAAGTGTTATTTGCCTCGAACTGTCGCGATCCCGATGAATCGCCTAGCTAAGCCAGATGTTAGACAATCGTCAAAATCGAAAACCTGTGGCTCCAAGACAGTAATTGAAAGGAACAATATGACACGTTGTCACAAAGCAAGAGATAATGCTCAAGGAGCCAACTCTATGCTATAAAGACAAAGGTCATGCACGGTTACTCCTTAAATAGTTCAAAACTATTATAAAGGTAAAAAAAAAAACCGATGCTAATGTGGTTAAAGCTAACTGAAAGGAAACTCTTGAGACCCCCGGTTTTGTGGCTCAATTGAGTTTGATACCTTTCTTTATTGATTTTGATAAAACATTGAGCCATTTTTTTCGCTCATCTGGATTATGTTTTTCCATTTGGATTATGATTTTTCCATTTGGACATACTTTTGGATTATGGTTTGCCTGTTTACGAAATTTCTCGAAATAATTTAAAGTGTTTTGAGCAAATTCCTTTGACAAATGTGACCAAACTTTAAATTATGAAATTTTAGGCAATACTTGTGGGGTAGTTGATTTTTTTTTGGAAATAGTGGATAACAGTGTACCACATAATTTCACCAACTATTTGCCTAAAAGAGTACTCAGTGACAATGATTCTGGACCTGTCGTTCCAAAATCGAAATCTTTGGTAAAACCAAATTGATTTGTCAAATATGAGGTCTTATACTCATGTAGGTCCTGTCGTACCTTGTTGAGTTATAAAATATTCGAGAAAACCAGTGTTATCTGGTAATAGCTCATGAAAGAATTAAAATTTCTTTACATAGCCTCCATTCAATACGATCAAAAGCGTATTTTAGAGGAGTTGAAATGTCTTTCAAGTGGTTGTTACCACATTCTTTAAAGCATTTAAAGTTACCTTATCATTTCGCCTGTCGTCGAATGATAAATGATTTAGATGCTAAGACATGATTGTCTGTACTATCATTCGCCTGTCGTCGATTGATAAGAGCATTTTGATATTGTGGCATTGACCGGATGAGATATTCCCGGGTCAAAAGACGATAGTTGATTTATAATCGCATCGCATTTGGATTCTCTTTGAGGATATATTTCGTGATTAATCCGAAATTAATGCCACTAATGCTCACTTTGAAAGACTAGTATGTGTAAAGATCACGAAATGAACTCGTAGAATTCTTGTAAAGAATTGAAGGAGTTATTGTGGACTTATCCAACCATAAGATGGACCATAAATATAAATGGTTACGGTTGATGCATCGATAATAAGGTCACATGATTATTGTTGTCCACATAAATGCAGCACTTTCCAAACTTTTAGCCCTATCATTAAGTTGATGGCTCATGATCCGCATTATCCTGAAAAGTCTAGTCGACTTGATAATTCCGAAGAGTAATAATCGAAATTTCGATTTGAATTACTTGAGTTTGGAAATTGAAATTGAAATTGAACATCCTGTCGATTATGTTCAGACCCAAATGGACTCACAGAAAGTTTGATGATGCGACTGCAAATGATTGCACGCATTTCTTGGTCTTGCACACCAAGATTTATATTTCCGTGTGGGGTTATGCTATTTTGCTGCATTGGTCCGTTATGAGGCCCATAGACACTCAAACACCATATGCGTACCAGTTGGTTACTGGTTATGAGCCAGAAGTCTCATATTAACGCGTGTTTAGAGTGATTAATTAATATTTTGATTGAGCCGCTATAGCGTTCAAAATATGGACCTCTGAAGGAGACATAAGTCGATTATGAATCTCCTGCCTATCATTTGATAGAGTAACCTTGACAAGCGATCTCTTTACCGCATGATATGCGAAAGTGACATCGCTAAGACTGTTCTCCCCGTCGTTAGGGGGAGATTTACACGTTACCGTTGATAAGGAACGACGTGAAGTAACGTGGCATAACCCACTCAGTCTTAGCTTGATCCCCAAAACTGCACTTAGTGATAAGTAAGTGCATAGACTCCCTCAAGTCTAACTAAATGTCAGACGCATTTAATGACTTTATGAGATGTCACGAGATCATTTATACCAGCTGCAAAATGCTTGCAAGGATAGACGTCCCTGTCGGACGCCGTGTTCCTGTCGTAACACGTTGCTTTGGCCGAACCCGCCAAGCAAAGGACGCTGCCGTCGGCCGTCAGTCTGTCGTCCTTCCTAAGATATGAGGAAGTTGACCGGTTCTTAATTCGTTCAGCCCCAGAGGTGGTGAACTGAAACTCGTTTGTCGCACGAGATTATAAAGGATCAAGGAGATGTGTGATTTCCTCCTCATCCTAAGAATCTCGAAATATCTGTCGATCATGATATCTTAGACGATATTGAAGCGAAACGAGACTGTCATTGATTACTTGTTCATATATTCGGTGACGACTGATAATATGAGCAAATTATGACGGGGAACCATGTATCGTTGCCTGAAGTCAACGTAGAATGGACTGGACTAATGGAAACTTGCAATCCAAGTAGACTCCTTAGCGAAAGTGTGTTCGGACCTGTAGCTCCAACACCACCAATGTTAAACGAGTTCGTTTATTTGGTTATTCGTAAGGAAAAGTGATGAGAATAATGAGATTGTAGAATGCTCGCCTAGTAGCGCAAGGCTTCTCTCACACCTTGGAATTGATTACGAGATGGTTGATTTCCTCGTAATGGACATTATAACAGTCCCCTACTTTACCAGTTTAGTAGTTTCCGAAAAACTGAGTATGCAGCCATGAATGTGGTCACGGTTTTATCTCTATGTGTGACTTCATGTGCTTAAATCAAGTAGTTCCTGACCACGGAACACGATCTCAATTAAATGAGACATTTACTATATGGATTAATATAATCCGAGCGGATGTGGTATACCCGCCTAAGTGAGTACTTGATCAGCTTGGGATACTTGAACAAGTATTATGCCCTTGCGTGTTTTATTACGCGATCCATTTTTTTGGATTTGCCTTCGAGATGAAGGATCTTGGGAAGACACGGTAGTGACTCGGCCTGATGATCGAGTCCCGTAAAGATTGAATCTAAGTCCATGATTCAAACTACACCCAGAAGGTGTTATGACGTTTTAGTCATCATGACGCTAAGTCGTCAGATTCTCCCATGATCGTTCGATCACTAGACATTGATATAGACCCAGTCCGTCCCTGATGAGACGATGAAGAGATATTGAACCATGATGTTCATATCTAAGTACAATAAGCGCATCATTGTACTTGGTCTAATGTGCTAGGACGAACATCTCGTCTGCTATGAATGGTATAGCTCGACACAGCATCGCGCTAACACGCTGCCATCGAAATGTCATAAAAGACATTTTCCCATTACCTCAAGGTAACTGTGGATGAGGGCGTGTCTTATCCCATTTTGCGTCATCGAGTGTATCTACCCCCTTCGGTACTCGAATTAACGCAACCCTTTTTCGGTTATACCGATGCCGATTACTTATCAGATCCGCATAAGGGATATTCCTAACATGGTATGTCTTTGCCATTAGGAATAAGGCGATATCTTGGAGGTCTTGAAATGACTCCAAACGAATCACTCTGATCTATTCGTGCTCTATGAGACGACTAGAGAGTGTATATGGCTTCGAGCTAGTATTAGCCATATTTGAATTACATATGCTCTGTCTCACGATCCAGATAAAACACTTGTCTTATTTGAGGACAAATTGTTGTTATCGATCAAGAGAGACATGACTAGATTATGCTATTTAGCATTTTTTGCCGAAATAAATCTTCACATATGAAGTTTAAGAGCATCCAGTTGAATGTTCGTTCTATTCCACGTTAGATTTTCTTGCATCCAGTCGTGTACAAGTAAATGAGGCATCCAGTCGAATGCTCGTACTCTTTCTTGGAATATGAAATCATTGCAACCAGTCGTGTGCAAGTGAGGGGGAGCATCCAGATGAATGCTTATTGTACTAATTACTACTTAGTCGAAATCCTCGCACCCTGTCGTGTGCAAGTGAGGGGGAGCATCCAGTCGCATGCTCGTGTACTCTTTTTATCCTTAGACCAAGGTTTTTTCCCACTGGGTTTTCCTTGGCAAGGTTTTTAGCGAGACACGTTCCCATCTTATCTCACTTAAGATTGCCGAAATTAGGGGGAGTATCCTGTTATATACTTCTTACCACTGTGTACTCTTTTGTCCTTCGACTAGAGGTTTTTCCCACTGGGTTTACTCTAGCAAGGTTTTGATGAGGCACCTGTTTTGTGGTTGATCCCCTACTACTACCACTGTTGCACTTTTTTTCCTTCGATCAGAGATTTTCCCATTGGGTTTGCTCTGGCAAGGTTTTGATGAGGCACACTGTTTTGTGGTTAGTTACTTACATGATATTTCGGCCTATATCATTCGGCTACACAGTTTCTCCTAGGTACCGGTTTTGTCCCATACTGGGTTTTCCGCCCCTAAGGTTTTAATGTGTTTAGCACTGCGAATGAACTCGACTCAGATCGACTTCATGAAGACGAAGAATTCAAGACGTCCAAAGGGGGAGTGTTGTAGGTTATTATTGGACTATTGGGCCTTACTCATAGTGGGCCTAAGTTGGGCTTTCTAGCTTGTATAACCCTAACCTCTAGTATATAAAGAAGGTTAGGGTCCCTTGTATTTACACATTCAGATGAATAAAGACCTACTGTTCCCTCTCTCTATGTTCTCTCTATGTCTCCTATATAATATATATACTGAGCTAATAAGACTCACAACAATTTTTATAATATTATGTTTTGGTTATGTTATCGTTTTTTCATATGTATTTGTAATTTTTTTTCGATTTTTTTTTTCTTAAATTAACGTTTTATATTATTTCTAAAGTGTTTGTTCAAAAAAAATTTGTAAAATTTGAATTTTTATGTTTTTATATTTTTTTGGGTATTCATTGTTTGTTTTGTCAATTTATAAGGTATTAATACTAATAAATACCCAAAAAAATCATAAAAAAGTCAAATTTTATAGATTTTTTTGAACAAACACTTTAAAAATAAAATAAAATGTTGATTTAAGGAAGAAAATTACGAATAAACATGAAAAAAAACGATAACATGACCAAAACATGATCTTACAAACATGACCAAATGTTGCACCCAAAATCAGTAGCAAGTATCACATCATTTTTCCCTAGTATACATTATTTTTGTACAAGGTAAATTAATAACATTCCAATTATATCAAATTACAGCTATAAGGACTAAGAGACCAAAATAGTGGCTTTAGTTTTTGGAAGAAATGATTGAAAAGATCAAACTATTTTAGAATATGTATAGACAGACAAGACAGCCTTTGATCCTCTAAGTATATCTTAGAACAAATTCGGAGGTATGGTATTGTTTTTTTTTAAACTGTAGGGAGTAAGAGTGTGAATTGCTATTAATTAACCAGCGAAAATATTAAAAAAAAAACACATACGACCGTTGTGTAAATTTGTCATTTTCTTTGTAAATACCGCTAGGTGACGATATCATTACCAATTGACTGGCGTATTCGTTTGGCTTGTAAGAAAACTAAGAAAATGGGAATTCAATCGGTTCAATATAATTCATGCACCAGTGTTCATGGATTTGAGATGTGTTATAAATTATACATAATGACTGTCAAATTTTGAAATATAAATAAATGCAATATTTTTTGCAAGCACAAAACAAATACGTCTTGTGATTTGTTTGGAATCACCCCTGCATATACACAACCCTAGCTTATAAGTTGTTGGTTTTGCTTGTATCTGGATCCGGTCCCAAAATTTGATATGTAAAAATGGGATAGTGTCCCTTTAATAAATAAATAAGGGTAGGAGGGTGAATGAGTGTAGATTTGATGATATTATGTACTCATTTTTGCTTCTTGTTTGTTTTCTTATCGTATTTTTCCAAATTTTTTGAATGTTTGTCCGTTTTTTACTTTGACACACAAAATGGGAGATGCTCTCAGTTTATCATTTGTTTTACTTTGAGCAATATAAAAAAGGTAAGTAATATTTTACAAAATTCAATAAGGTGTATCATTAAATATGCAAGAGTTTAAATTAGAATTGGATATATGATATCATATATCCAATTCTAATTTCATATCGTTGGCACCAAAGATATTTATTAATTTAGAGAGTTAATAATTAATAGATAAATTAATAATTTATTATTTTAGAGAGGTTTAAAATCCATTCAATAAATATACTCGTCATTGAAATAAAACTCGTTATATATTATTAAAAAAACTCGTTAGTAAAGTCAAATTCACTAGTTCACTTACTGATATATAAATTTTGTTATATGTTAAATCTTCTAACAAAATAAGAATAGTCAATAGATACGTCAAACTAGAGAGAACCTCCAAAGATATTTAGATTTTAAGAAGAAGAAAATGATTATAGAGTCATATTTCACTAAATCGTCATATTAATTTATTTTTTTATTTTTAACAATTATTAATTTATGATTTTATAGGAATCAAATATTTATATAAGAACTACTAATCGTGCCCCACGCGTTACGTGTGTGACGCTTAATGTAATTAAAATATAAAAAAATAAGTGTAGTTATAATATAAATATATGGATAATACAAAAAAAATAGTATAAGATGATAAGATTTAAAATAATGTTTGGTCGTTAAAGAGGGATAAATAGTGTTATTAGTTATTACATTTTATATTTTTTTTATGTGAGTGATATTATTGTAATTAATAAAAAAGTATATGAGCATTTTTGGAAAAAAATGACTAAATTGGACAGCATCATTTGATTTGGATTGACTTATTATAATAGAATGATATTTCAATTTTTATTATCTTATTAATTTATCAAAATTTACGATTTTTTACGATTTTTTACACTGATCCAAGTCAGAACCGGATAAAATTATTATTTTAAAGAGATTATTAATTTAGCATGTATTAATTTATAGAGGTTATTTTTTTTAATAAGCACTTGAGCATCTTTTATAAAATAACCAAAAGTGTTACAAAACAAACTCATCTAGGCAATTAATTTAAGGAGGTTATATCAGGTATATACACTACATAAATGTTGCATTATATTATATTGTATATACTGTATATACTACCACCATATCAGATATTGAGATTGATGAATTTAGTTTGGTTCCTTTTATGGATATGTGGGTGATTAAAGGTTAAGATCTGTAGTTTTTCACTCAAAAAGCGCCTAAAACGTATAGTAAAAAAATTGCATTTTCTTAATATGGGGGTGATACAATCGCTCCCAGTCTACTCCTAACTTCTTTCATGTGTATTAGTATTTACCTAACTATTGCATAAAATGAAAAAATTAACTACTGCTTTAGGAATTAATGCTATTTCGTTGATCCAAAGCCATATCACCATCATCTTCAATAACCATGTTTGTTTTTGTGATATAATGGGAACAGGTAAGAAAATGAATATTCGTATTTTCGGTGCCGCCACCATAAGCAAAAGGCTAGTCGACTGACCATAGTCGTACAATGTTTAATAGAGTTGAGAGAGCGATAATGCACATAGATCATTTTTTCAATTTTTTAACAGTTGTGCATCTTCGATGTTTTAGATAGACCAAATTGTATTTTTTCCTTAAATATAAGTAAAGTTTTAATTATATACTTATTGATCACTAATTGTTGTGGATATATATATGCTACAGCTGGAAACTATCATTATTTCACTGTAACGATCATCAATTAATCATTATTGTATATTGATTAACTTAGTTTGCTAAATCATCAGTTTAAAATATCTCACA
This sequence comes from Primula vulgaris, assembly GCA_963920805.1. NCBI lineage: Eukaryota > Viridiplantae > Streptophyta > Magnoliopsida > Ericales > Primulaceae > Primula > Primula vulgaris. The sequence continues at coordinate 35,802,474 of OY987212.1, forward strand.
AGTCTAACCAATCATCACTTTAATCTTTTTCCCGATCGGGAAGGAGTGGATATTTTTGGAGACCATATATGACAAATTATCATACAGTTTACTGCCAAGTGGCATACGATTATATATACTACTAAGTTGTTGCTTTCACATGCACTAGGCCAAGCCAAGTTTAATCCATTACCACATAACAAGGCTTGGAATCTCAAAAACCTTTCAAACAAACCACCAAACAAAATAATGGCCATATCACTCTACCTAATATTAGTTGTTCCTTGTATTGTGTTAGCGATTCCTCATTCACACATTAACAACATCGTCATACTGGCCGGACAGAGCAACATGTCTGGTCGAGGTGGCGTCGTTAATGCCACCTGGGACAAGTTTGTCCCACCAGAATGTCAGCCCAGCTCTGCAGTGTTTCGTCTCAATGCGGAGCTGGCCTGGGTGGAGGCACATGAGCCCCTCCACAAGGATATAGACGTTACCAAGGTATGTGGAGTAGGCCCAGGATTGGCATTTGCCAACTCTGTACTCGCTAATGACCCTACTATTGACAAAGTAAAACTAGTTCCCTCCGCCATTGGTGCGACCAGTATAACACAGTGGGGCCGAGGTGGTGCAATTTACAACGCAACGGTGAAAAGGGCACTGGCGGCGATGCAAGATGGTGGAATCCTCCGGGCAATGTTGTGGTACCAAGGAGAGAGTGACACTGGGAGAAAGGAGGATGCCAAAATGTATAAGGGGAGACTAGAGAGGTTTTTTGGGGATTTGAGACAGGATTTGCAGTCTCCCATGTTGCCCATTATTCAGGTAAGGTATATCTTGTTGTTAACTTTTTGTATTTTAAGTAGTACTAGTATGATGATTTAACCTTCAAATCAGTGCCGTGTCGAAATGTCAATCTAGATATTGGATCTTTTTGGATACTTTTTCGGCTATTTCCCACCAAACTTCTTTGTCCATTTTTTCCCCAATGACTGTTAAAGAAATTGCTTGGGAATTGAGAAACTTACAGAATTTTACAAGTGGTTGGTAATTTAGCAAGAAATTGAAGGAAATCATTTAGGTGTTGTTTGGAAATCAAGTGGTTTCTTAAAAAGTGTTGTCTGGAAAAGTGCTGTTGAAAAGTGACTTATATAAAAAATACTTTAGAAAAAATTAGCGTTTGATGGAAAAGTGCTTTTGATTTTTATAAGTTTTGTCTGCGTTTGATATGTATAAGTTCGAAATGACTTAATACCACAATAATTGATACAGTACGAATATAATATAATATACATATTTTATCTTTATACAAACCCAAAAAAATAGTTTTAAATTATAACAAAATAAAAAAAACACAAAAAAATGAAAAAAATAAAAAAATCACAAAAAATGAAAAAAATTTATAAAAATAACAAAAAATCAAAAAAATTATAAAAAATACAAAAATCGCAATTTTTTTTATAAAAATAGAGTTTACGGAGTGAGAGATAACACTAGAGTTTTGTGATTTTTTGTGATTTTTTTCATTTTTTATGATTTTTTATATTTTTTATATTTTGTGATTTTTTGTGATTTTTTGTGATTTTTTGTGATTTTTTTCATTTTTTTCATTTTGTTATTTTTTTCATTTTTTTCATTTTTTATGATTTTTTATATTTTGTGATTTTTTTTCATTTTTTTTCATTTTTTATATTTTTTTATATTTTTTTGTAATTTTTTTAAAATTTTGTGATTTTTTATAATTTTTTTGTGATTTTTTTATTTTCTTTGTGGTTTTTTTTTTTTTATTTTAACTTTCCGAGTAAGTGGCTTTCTCCAGAAGCATGAAAAACCAACTTTTACAAAATGGGCTTCCATTACCCCCCTGCTTTTCGGGAAGTGGGTAATTTTATGTTACCAAACACACAAAAATATCTTAAATGGGTTTCTTAAACTAGGAAGCACTTCTGGCCTGTCCGCCAAACACCCCCTTAAACTTTTAGATGACATTTGTAAAATGCCATCTTTCTATGTGCTTTTAATTGGAAAAAAAAAAAAACTAGAAGATCATGAGAATTTCATCCATTTTCCACACATAAACTGCAATGCGAATATTTTGGAAAGGTTAGTCTGCACTTTGGCATGTTTTGCTTCAATTTTCTTTCGGTATTTCCAATGGTTTTGTGACTCCGTTCTAATTTACAATATGTCTAGTCTAATTTGATTAGTTTACTCTCTCTTTTCCAGCTGAGTTGAGTATGACCAAATTAATGACCTTTTCTTACTCATTGTTTTACTCGGACGATGATAATTTAATTCATGTTTTAATTGGCTCTCTCATAATATAATTGTTTAGTTAATCTTCAAATTGTAGCATAGTACATCGAATCCTTTACTCTTGAACACTCTTGATTTTAAAAATATATTTAAATTCTCGTAGTTTTCCTACAAGTCAATCTGTTACTGACAAATGCTTTTAGATTTATGTCGCATGTGTCAAACTCAATATCGTCCTCAACTCTTTTACCCTTAGTTACAATCATACAGGGTACAGTTTATTTTACATTTCGATTTACATCATCCGTTTTCGGAAGCCCAGAGTATGATTAAAGTAACTTTCTTCTGTGACATGGATGGTAAACTTCCGATCATATCAGCATGCCGATAATATAAAAATTAGGGATTTTTAACACTTGAAACCAAAAGAATTAAAAAAAAAATTCAAAGTTCAAAAACTACCTCTGAATTCCGTCTTATTACTTGTAGATTAGAAGTTCATGATCCAAAAGTATTCCTCAAATTAGTAGTACGAATAAATTTCCCATTTATAGTTTTGATTCTTGACCATCCACATTTATTGGAGTAATTCATGAAACCGTTACTCCTTGGGTCTTCGTTACCCATAAATAACCCTGCTCATTACTTGGCAATACATCAAGTTTTTCCCCTCTAAGCACTAAACACACAATTGCTCTACCTAGTCAGCCATGTAAATAAGCAAGTTAAAAAAATGTGCATAGGTGGCAATTGCATCAGGAACAGGGCCGTATATCCAGGAAGTGAGGGAAGCACAACTTGGAATTGACATGGCAAATGTGAGATGTATCGATGCTAAAGGACTTGAACTTGAACCTGACAATTTGCACCTCACCACATCATCACAGGTTCGGCTCGGCAAAATGTTGGCTGATGAATTCCTTCAAACCCTAGCCATTCCCAATCGGAGTCATGCCCCCAGAAAAAATCGATTTTGGCATTTCTAATCATTTTTTCCTTTTCATACGGGCCATTTTATTATGTGTGACATGCAAAGATACAGAGATGATCATTTCCACATATAATCAAAATATATGGGATATTTTTGTTACATAGTTCTGTTTTCACAAGCAAATCAATCATCCACAACAGTGACACTGAGTATATTTAGATGCAACAACGTGACTTCTAAGGTACTAAACTGAATTTCCAAGGCCTTCCTCTGAATTAGGTATCTGATTAGAACACTCTTAAGCTGCTTTGGGGTATCACTATAAAGTTCTTCAAAAACAATACTCGCAAATTCTGTAAACTCTGCCATCCGAGATGCAAAGTAAAGGTTAATAGTAGAACAGAGACCATGTAGGTTTTGCTCCTTTAGTAATGACTTTTTACCCCTCCAAACCGAATTCTGATTCCACCCTTATTCATGTTGAGAGTGGTGTTTATCTAGAAATGCCTGAGCGAGATTACCAAAGCTTACGTTAACAGCACCGGCCACAGCATATTTTTTTATGACCTCAACCACCTCAGGCCTTAATATCTCCGTCTTATTCGAAGCATTACACAGATAATATAATGCTCCCAAAGCATAATTTACCTGAATTATTCAAAATAATTTTGTGAAAACCCGAAAATACAACTCGCATGAGATTGGAATGATTAAATAAATAAAAATTTCCCACTTACTGTATTTTTAACAGGACTTGATAAGCATTGAATGATTAGAGGGATCCCGTCGCATCGATTTATAACTGCTGCATTAGCTGGATCTGCAGATCATATTAATTTTAACAACATATTTTAAACCAAGAGATTCTTTTCAAAAAGAAATGATCCTATAAATGCATAGCTGAATTATGCAAAAAATGGTTGGAATCTTTAGCTTACCTACGCAGGAATTGCAGATACCACCAATGCCAAATTCAATGAGCTTCTCATTAGGTTCAGTTATGCAGTCTAGGAAAAGTTCTACTACATTGAGCTGATCAAATTCACAAGCAAAGCAAGTAATTTAAGTTGCAAAATAAATAAATTAAACTAAAAACCAAGTTCATGGTTCATAAGACAAGACTGAACCTGGCGTAGGAAAGCATAATTGTAAGGATCGTATGCAAAGTTAGCCAAATTGGCAACTATTTTCTCCTTGGATTCTGCAAGTTATGTAACAATCGGTAAGGCAAAGTTTACATTCTTTTTTCCTTTCTCATAGACCAGGTTTTATGTATGGGTATATTAGAAACGTGTTACGAGATGGTTTATTAAAGCTAGCTACGTAATTTGGCACAACTTGATTGGCATCAATAATTTTTACCAATTACAGTTCACTGTTGGTCTTTGCTTGGATGCCTGTAATCCACTTATCAGCAAATAAATTTTTTGTATCAAGTACTTTATGCAAATATCATTTTTGATGAGATTTTATAATACATGAAAATCACATGTGTAATTGTCCGTAAGAAAATCAATACATTTAAAAATGGAGATTTAAAGATATAATACTTTAGACAAAATCTCATTGGAATAACATTTTACTTAAACATGAAATACAACGTGTTATTTCCCATAATCTATTTAAAGTACAAGTATCTAAGGAAAACTTAATTTGATAAGAGTCAAGTGAATAATTAAGTTGGATATCTTAATTCACATAATTAATAACACAGAAACAGTGCCTAAGGCTCAACCAAGAGACCACAATTGATAAGGACTGGTCACTCAAATTTAAGCGCGATCATTGCAACAGGAATTATCCATTTACTAAAGAGAACCCCATAATATGTTACCAGTATAAATATGTTGAGCCACGGGAACTTCTGAGTAAACAACAAAACCACACAACAATACAAGATGATAAGAATATGCTAGGATATAAGTATATATAATTCTGCTACATCCTTTAATATGCAACGGTTGATCAAAAAGCACATAAATCTAGCGGCCTCTACTATATAAATGCAATTCCCAACCCACCTCGTAATTAAGATTTTCATTTGTAAAAGAAGATAAAGAAGATGGCACCTTGCTAATACCTTCACTAGTTGAACTCTGAAACTGAGTCACCAGTTCCTGTAATAAGAGAGAGAATAAATGAACTTTGTGAAAATTTTAAATCCACACAGATAAAACAACAGTACAAGACATGGCACATTATGTTAAAGATGACACTTAATGGATTCATTAAAAACAGTACAGATATACGAAGGAATAAGTACGTGTAGAGGGTGGTAGTGCACCTGAAGATATTCGAGCCTCGAAGTACCATATTTTCCGGTGCGCTCCTCTTGCCTCTGACTATTGGTGAACATTGGTGCTGAAAAACAACTACAAGTAAAATCCACTTACAAACTTAGCATGCTCAACAACGATTAGAGGCTAAAAATGTAGTTTCTTCAGGATACTGAAAATGTCAGTCATAACAATGTCTTCAAACATATTGCCGATAGCACACAAAAGCTGCATGAATACTTAACTTTACATGTTTACGGACATAATTCTGAAGGTTATTTTTTCTCCCTCTTGCTCCAGAAACTTGATACCAAATTCTGAATTTAACTAGTGACGCTAATAGCAATCCCCCGGATTATCTTTTACTCCCTTCTTTTAAGTTTCGAAATACTAATTTTATGAAGGGGCGGTTTTAGTTTACTCCTACTTCTTGAACTTATTTAAATTTAACTCCTAGAAAACTTAAACAAGTCGGGAAAACAGCGTTTGTTACCTAATTCCCTTCTAGGCAGAGATCAATATTCTCAAACTCAACAAAATGACAACAATCATAAAATTTAACCAATACGATGGTATCAAAACAACAACAAAAAATATGCAAGTTCATAATTTTTTTTTACTATATTTAGGTCTGACCCATTACTAACCTAATAACCACCGGCCTATTTAGAATGCTTTCTAAGCTGGGCTTTTAAGTAAATAAAAAAAGACAAATAAAAAAATAAAAGATGAGATATGATCAACAGTAGATTGAGAGGTAAACCCATGATTGGAATTTCAAATATAAATTCAAAACTAGATTAATAGTTATTGTAAAATGGAAATTAAGATAAAAGTGGATATAGAAAGAACCACGCACCTCAACAGATTAAGAGAGAGAGAGAGAGAGAGAAAGAGAGTGTTGCTGTCATTTACTACATCTGAAAAAACGCACAAACCGTACATTTACTGTACGGTTTACAGAAATTACATGCAAACCGTACATTTAATGTACGGTTTGCAAAAATACATGCAAACCGTACATTTAATGTACGGTTTGCATATATTTTTGCAATTTTTTTTTTTTTTTTTTTGTAATTTCAATTTGTAAAATAGGAAAAATATATAAAATATGCAAATCCATAATTCACTTAGCTATATATAATTGTTTGTTGTTTGTTTATATTAATTATAGAAATTATAATAATTGTTGATATTTGTCCCATTTTTTGCAACTGTTCGGAAAGGAAGCAACTGTTCGGAAAGGAAGTAAGCAACTGTTCGGAAAGGAAGCAACTGTTCGGAAAAAATTTTCGCTCGGGGCGCTGCCCCGCACCCCGCCCGCTGTCCTGGCAGCGGGACCCCAGCCAGGGACTCTCGCCCCTTGGACCCCGCCAGGGGCTCTGCCCCTTGGACCCCCGTTTCAATTATTCATATTCAATTATACGTTGGCTCGACGAGCGTGCACTCCGCACTTCCCTAACTCGTTTCCGAGTTTAACGCATTATTGTAAATTAGGGCATTAGGGTTTAGGGTTTAGGGTTTGTAATTTAGGGTTTAGGGTTTACGGTTTAGGATTTAGGATTTAGGGTTTAGTGTTTAGGATTTAGGGTTTAGGGTTTGTAATTTAGGGTTTTTAATTTAGTGTTTAGGGTTTAGGGGTTTAAGGTTTAGGGTTTAGGGTTTAGGGTTTGTAAATTCAGCAATATTGGTCCAAATCTTTCATCTGTAATATACACCTTAGTATCTGTATTAGGTGCGACAGTATCTGTATTAGTATCTACACCTTGTTCAGTCTTAATAGGATTCCTAACCATTTTTGTGGCTGTTAATATCGTGCGTTGGTGATCAAGGGTTAAACATTATCCCACCAACCGCGTAATTGACCGGCAAAGCCAGCAACAATGAATTCAGCAATTTGGTAATCGGTGTTATTAGCACCTAAACATACTGTAGAATACATAGTCATTCTATGTAACATAACCATAATTTGGTATTCTGTCATACCATCAATATTGCATTCATAAATGGTTGTAGCACTAAAACTAGTAAAAATATTACCACCTTCTTCTTCATAAAGAAGATCTTGTGGACTCGGTCGAGAATAATAATGCTTCATAGGGGCAGTTGGAACTGATTTTCTGCCAAAAGGAGTGGATTTTCCAAAGACATTTTGATTAACACTAGCCTGTTGTTCTGGAGTATCCATAGCTAAAAGTTGTTTTTCAAAACTATTTATATGATCGATATCATCCGAGTTTTCTGATAAAACAGTTATATTTTTACCTTTCCCAATATTCAGGTTTTCTAGTTGCTGAGTTAGCAAATTAATTTAGGGTTTAGTGTTTAGTGTTTAGGATTTAGGGTTTAGGGTTTAGTGTTTAGGATTTAGGGTTTAGGGTTTGTAATTTAGGGTTTTTAATTTAGTGTTTAGGGTTTAGGGTTTAGGGTTTAGGGTTTAGGATTTAGGGTTTAGGGTTTGTATATTACAGATGAAAGATTTGGACCAATATTGCTGAAATTACTAAACCCTAAACCCTAAACCCTAAACACTAAACCCTAAACACTAAATTAAAAATCCTAAATTACAAACCCTAAACCCTAAATCCTAAACACTAAACACTAAAACCTAAATCCTAAACACTAAACCCTAAACCCTAAATCCTAAACACTAAACCCTAAATCCTAAATTACAAACCCTAAACCCTAAATTACAAACCCTAAACTGTTGGTGATTTTAGTATCATCAATGTATTTTAGTAGTAATGTGATTTATTATAGGCCGATGCAATAATGCGTTAAACTCGGAAACGAGTTAGGGAAGTGCGGAGTGCACGCTCGTCGAGCCAACGTATAATTGAATATGAATAATTGAAACGGGGTTCCAAGGGGCAGAGCCCCTGGCGGGGTCCAAGGGGGAGAGCCCCTGGCGGGGGTCCAAGGGGCAGAGCCCCTGGCGGGGTCCAAGGGGCGAGAGCCCCTGGCTGGGGTCCCGTTGTTGCTTCCTTTCCGAACAGTTGCTTGCTTCATTTCCGAACAGTTGCTTGCTTCCTTTCCGAACAGTTGCTTCCTTTCCGAACAGTTGCTTGCTTCCTTTCCGAACAGTTGCTTGCTTCATTTCCGAACAGTTGCTTCCTTTCCGAACAGTTGCAAAAAATGGGACAAATATCAACAATTATTATAATTTCTATAATTAATATAAACAAACAACAAACAATTATATATAGCTAAGTGAATTATGGATTTGCATATTTTATATATTTTTCCTATTTTACAAATTGAAATTACAAAAAAAAAAAAAAAAAAAAAAATTACATACAAACCGTACATTTAATGTACGGTTTGCAAAAATATATGCAAACCGTACATTAAATGTACGGTTTGCATGTATTTTTGCAAACCGTACATTAAATGTACGGTTTGCATGTAATTTCTGTAAACCGTAAATTAAATGTACGGTTTGTGCGTTTTTTCAGAAAAAGTGTAGTATAAAAATCCAAGCTCTTCTTTATTTTAGTTTTTAATGACTAAAAAATGATGTTACTGGATTTTCTGGAGTGGCAGGAAAAAAATAACTACAAAAACAATTTGCATTTTTATTGACGATGTTTACCGACCATATTACTTCCGCTACAAAATAAGTGTCATTTTTTTCTTTTTTAGTAATTTTTTTTTATTGTTTGAAAATTTTGATTTTTACATACTTTTTGTTGAATTTTGAGATAAATTTGTTCAAATTCTTAAATTTCACACCGTTTTCGAAGAATAACATTTATATGGAACGAAGATAGTATATCACATTAACCCTATAACTTTATCTCTCACTTGTTTTTTTTTATATTTATACAATTTGTATTTGGCGAATCAGAGACAACTGAAACATAGAAGATTTGAAATGAATTGGAGAGATAGATGTTTTAATATATTTTTGTTTATTTTATTTAACATAAAATAGTATTAGTACCGGTTTGGCAATAACTTTTTTTTCCTCAGTTTTCTTAACTTTTTGATTAAAAAAAGTTTTAAGTGCTTGATATGTTAGCTTTTTTATTTTCAAAAGTTAGATTTTGGGTCAAGCAAGATAAAAATTAAAAAGTAAAACAAAAAACTCTACATCAAAAATTTGAAGATTTTTTTTTAGTTTTTTCACATAAAAATCATCAAAAGTTAAAATTTGCAGTTAAATTATTTTGTATATTTCCATGTTAACTATAAGTTAAAATAAGTGAAAAATGACTTATCAAAAAAATAAGTTATAAGTTACTTATAGGTAAAAAAAAAGGTGGTGTCAAATAGTACATTGCGGCTTATTTTAAGCAAACTTTTTTCTCATTTCTTTTAAAATTATTTCAAGCAAGATTTTTTTTTATTTTTTTTAAAAGCAGCTTTTTGACTAAAAAACGATGTCAAAATCACCCTCAGTCAACAAATTTCCATGAAAAATACAAGTATCACTCAATATTCGATAAATAAATAGAGGTAAAACGATTTACACAAAGATAATCTTGCTAATATTTTCGGCCAACAAAGAGCACCTAAAAGATAATCTTACAACTACACAAATAATTGGTTCCATTGTGGAACTAACAATATAGCCGGTTCATATATATGGATTTGCTTATTCATACTACTTTTACTATATTTTGAAAGAATCCACAAAATGAAAATGCAAAAAAGCTTGACAGCTTGATAAACAATGTGGTCACTAAACAACCAAAAGAAAATTCCTTTCCCCTTCATTTTCCCCCCATTTGATCTAATCATCGATGGCACGTAATTTAAGAATTTTCTTCTGATCAAGTCTTTGAAATTCTCTCGTAGATGCCGATCTTTGAATCCAACTTATTTTGTACTTGCTATCATCTTCATCGTCGTCAAATCTAACAGTTGTTCTGGTCTTGTTCAAAGGTAATGGGGGTCGATTTTTAATGCTTTTGTTAGGATGGGCTTCGTTGTTTGTTAAAGTCTCTTTATGAGATGGTACATCTGGCGAATGCAAGACTGGTGGTACGAATTCTATCCTCTTTTCCTCAGTATGTGGTACGCTCGATGAGGTGCTACTCACACTACTACCGGTATGGAGGGTCAGTTCTACTATCTTAGCTTCCTGAAAATATGAAATAACCTGGTATATATCAAGAAAATTTTTGGCGGTTGTCTAATGGTAAAAAAATTAGTGATGATGGAATACATAACATATTTCGCGCAAAATAAAAAATACTTCATCAATTTAACAATCATGATTTTAAATAAGCATATATATGCATATGCATATGCACATCTCTTTTTGCCAACATTATGCTTACCTCTTTAGTAGATTCGGGATCTCCTTTTAGTTTGTCATTATCAGGATCCTTCTTCGGGCGTTCTTTCTGTGTTTTCGACCGTTGTCGCATTTTGGAACTAGTCCTATGCCTATGAAAACAAAGAAACGATGATTGAGAGAATAATCACTAAAGCATGAAGCTAGTATTATAAATTTCGTCTTTTGCACAAATCAAAACATCAAAATGGTTTATAATAGCTTGCCTTTTCTTTTCATCCGTTACTGGTGGATCCTCCTCTTGGTAGATCACAGGTAAACCCGAAAGTTCACATGCCACAGGGCTCATGCAGAAAAACTGCAGAAAAAAAGTTAGATTAGCACAATATGCACCTTAAAACAAACATTATGATTAAAGGAATTTTCTTTTCCCAAACTTACCAACTACACTACAAAACAAATACTACATATATACTTACTTCGTTTCGGAGAGCGGAGCTCGAGGAGCCACGAGTTGCGGGGTCTAGAGAGAAAAGAGTCTTGAGGAGACCTAAAGACGACGAAGGGAAGTTTCTAAAGACTTCTTGAAGGCTTGATTTATAGGGTTGTGGTGGTCTGAAAGTTGCGGGAGCCTTGGTTCTTTTCCAATACTCCTCTGTTGGTGTCCCACATAGCTTGAATATCCTATGAAGTTGCTCAACCTAATGAAATATGGATCGAGTATTATGTCGCCAAGGCAAGCCAACTAATGTTGAAGTTTTTTATATAAAAAGATAGCTCAAAGTCATCATGCTTCTATAATTCTAATTATCAAGACTTTTGTTAATAGAATGTGAAAACTATGGATTTCTAGTTTCAAGCCACTCTAGGTATTGGGAAATGTTGAAAATAACACCTAGATTTCAGAAAAACTAAAACAGGTTGTTTCTTGGGCTAGTATTTTTTTTTTACTTTTCATTTTGTAAATCAAAATGACATGAGGCGCAGTTTCAGTCCACAATCCACCTATTCATTTCAGACCTAACATCAGTGAAATCAAGAACAAAAATTAAAATACTTTTACAACACAACCAAAAAAATAAATATGCGGCTGTTCTCCAGAAAAGAAACTACCAATCTGAAACAAGAATCTAGGGAGAAAACCTCTTGTAGTATAATATTTCGAAAAATTATTTTTCCAAGTAGCACAATCTGTTCCTCCATGGAAAATTCCGTGTAAATATCATTTTCAATAGAATTTACCTCAGTTCTACCAGGCATAATGGGCCTTCCAGCAAACATCTCAGCCATGAGACACCCTGCACTCCAAAGATCGATTCCAACACCATACTCGGTCGCACCTAACAGAAGCTCAGGAGCCCTATACCATAGCGTAACCACTCTGCTAGTGAGGTGCCGCCTATTTGAATAGTTAGCCAGACCAAAATCGGCAATTTTTAAAGTTCCGTCTTTGTCTATCAACAAGTTTGAACCTTTTATGTCTCTGTGTAAAATTCCTCGCTCGTGGCAGTGTTCTAGACCAGAGAGCAGTTGGTGCGTGTAACACTTTATCTACATTGATTTGATTTTTTTTCAATTGAAGATTACAGATTTTACTGAAGAGGGGAACACACAAGAATGTTAAGAAAAAACTGATAATTTTGACTCTTTTGAACTTCTAGTCCATTTACAAAAATTCGCCTACATTGTCAAGTCTGAACATTGAGGCTGAGTTTGTATTTCAGTTTCTTGAGATCTACTTTTAGATGTCGGTTCTGAAACTGTCACCAAACACTGTTTTGGAAGAGTGCTTAACCACTTTTTACCACATGCTCTGTAACTGTAAATAAAACTTGAAAGCTGCTTCCAGAAGCAGTAACTAAAGGAAAGTGATTTCGCTCAGTAGAACTAAAGAAAATTAATATTCATTTGAAAGTAACTAACAATAGTTCTTTTATGTCTACTATCGTTCCGACTAACAATAAAGAGAAGTAAAAGAAATTTATAAAATGTCACAGATTTTTTTTGGTAACAGCATGTTACTATCGCTTTATGTTTTGTTCTAAATTTCTAATTTTTGTATGTAAATATGTGAATAAAAAAGGTTACCTGAGGTTCAGAGAGCCTCTCTCCAGGGCGAGAGATTATCCTAGCCAAATCAGAAAGCATATAATCGAATACAAGGTACAAACTATATTGCATTCTTGAAGTTGCTAATCCTTCGAGTTTGACTATATTTGGGTGATCAAGTTTCTGTAATATCATAATCTCACGTGCCATAAATTTGACACTCTCCGGTTCAGAAGTATCAAACTTCACCTTCTTCATTGCAACGATTTTGCCCGTTTCTTTATCACGCGCTTTGTACACATTGCTATACGTCCCTTGACCGACCTGTGACATTCAAAATATCACAGATTGACGATGATAAATATTATAACAACCCCTTTCCTTTCAACGGTAATCAATTAAGATTTAATCTTTAGGGTGAGATAATGGGATGCATTTGGCATTGGTATCATAGCAAGAAATCGAGGTTTTAAATAAGGATGATAGAAGTTGTTCAAGTTCCAAATATTGTGTTTTTATTTCGTCTCTTACAGAAACTGTTTGTGCAAAGTAATTCTTCTAAATTGATTAATTCTAGCAATTTTGAAAACAATAAATCAGTCTATATAGTAGCATATTACTACTTTATTTCAAAAGAGTTATATCCTCTTTTGGTGTTTCTTCTCTATACCGCAGGTTAATATATAAGGCTTTGCATTTTCTAAAACATGACCAATGCATTACTTTGCATTTATAGCAGATTTTATCATTTAAGTAGTAGAAGTTGTTCTACAATCAAACACTATCAATAAAGTGAAGACATGTCATTATCTGTATCTCTTTATGAAATTATGATTTATATAAAAACCTATATTGTTGCCTAGCATTTTATTTCTTAATAGTATTAGAATATTTCCTGGCCGGCTCTTCCATAGAACTAGAAGTACATAAAGAAGCCATGTACGTAAATCTTTGACTTAGAATTCGCAACGTTTATATCAAAGACTAGTAGCTGTAATTAGTCCTATAAAGAAAGAAATTAGCAAATTAAAATGATAGTGATAAACTATGTTGTCTCTCATTTTGTATTATCCAGTATTGTCTTGTCATGGACATTGATAATGTCATCAAATATACTAACTGATCTCAGGGAGATGTCGAATTCGTATTTATGTTTAACCTCAGTGATGTTCTTCTGAAAGTAAGAATTCTTTTGAACCTACCGCCAACTGATTGTTGATAAATGATTACTGAAAATGATAATTTGACCTTATTTCTTTGATCAAAATCATTTTCCGAGGCTATTTCATCAAATGTGGTTGGTAGTCGATCAACTCCAGAAGTTGCCAAACATGATTCTAAAAACGAACTGAGTAGAGTGCAATTTAGGTAGGAACAAAAGTTATTGTTGGAACTTGCAAAATAAACTTGATACTCCGTACTAACATGAAGAGAAATATTAACTATTGAATTGTGAAACTCGTTGAATTTCTTGCTAGTAACCAACGGATTGGCGTATCCTATCCCCATGCATTTACTTCTTCAAACTGTACTGATTCTCAAGCAAGTTTCTAAGAGCACTTTCAACACCATAATTGAAATACTTCCTTAGCAACCAAGACCACTTATTGTGAAAGTGTAACCGATTCACCTTTGAAACGGATAGCAAGGAGATATAATCGGATTATATCTGCTGTAATTGGCTAATAGCAGTCTAGATTGCCATGCATACAAATTTGATAAGTGCACACTCTAAGCTCTGCAATCTTTGTTGTAATAGTTCTGCAATCAATCTGAATTTATTTTTGCCAAAATATATATAGACAAAAGCACATCAAATTAACCACTAACGGATCAACTATCATATATCATTATTGTCAAACGCGTTGACATGACAACCAAACAACTACAAGCAACAGTTTAGCAATTGTTGTTTAAACATTACCTTGTTAATTTTATCATACGAATCAGCACTTCTAGCCACTAAGCCAGCCAAAACCTCTTCCGGAATATTATCAGTTAGCCACTTTGGCCACCCATTCACCACCTCCTCCTCTGCCGCTAGCTTCAGCGACCCAACCTTCTTCACCAAACCATTCCCGTCGGCCCCCTCTTTCTCTCTCTTCGTCTCATCAGTACTGGCATTTCTGACCACCTCTGGCCTCGGTTTTCTTGTCGAGTCTTTCCGCACAATCCTTTGGGTGTTCGTCCTCCCATATTCTACCCTTGGTTTACGTGAACCACGAGGTGGTGAGTTTGGAGATGGCTTAGTGTTGGCACCCCCCATTAGTAGGTGCAATTATATAAGTAATTCTTGACTATCTTGCACTATTAGTTCCTACTCAGGTAAGTTGTTGGGTTTGAGTAGTTTGTGATATGATAAAAGGAAAGGTGAGTTGTGGACATAGTCAAGAGGGAGATGAAGAACAATAACAAGAATGGGAATAATAAGGAAAATATGACATATGGTGAGGAGAGAGATCTTGACAAAGGGAGAGTGGCTCAGCCGGCCTAAAGGAATAATGTTAATTGTTGAGCTCCATTTCGAAATTTGTTTTTTAATTTCTATATGTTAGAAAATAGGCTTAGTTTACAACGTTGTTGCGTGTGAAAGCAGGATTTGGGTTATAAAGAAAATGATGTTTTCCGCATAACCGGATATTGAAAAAATGATATAACAAGTGCAACTGTCTGATTGCACTGTTTCCATGCCGAGTTTGTGAATTTATTCATAATCAAATAAATTAACAAACATTAAAGAATCAAAACATCAAATGAAAAATTAATCTACAGGCTTTGTTCACCTACCCACATTCCCTTCACTTTTGCCACCTGGACGATTACTTTTCATCTTTCTTCTGTTGTTTTGATGTTCTGAATTTTATAAACTTTTTTCCCTTCCAATTGACAACTACACAGCCAAACGAATAAAAATGAAAACCAAATACAAATATCTCACTCAGAAACTTTACAAACATGTCCTCACGGGAGCAATGTCAATCACAAAAAAATGATCGTCCTGGTTCGACAAGATTCCCTAATTGGATAAAGTAAAAAGGATAACCAAAATTTTTGGGGTAAACAAAAATAAAGATGTGATCACTGAGTAAGAACTAATATATAACAAAAGAAGGGGGAAAAGGGTAACTTTGACAAAATGAAATTTAACACAATGGAATACAGAAACAACGATGGAGCTCCAGTTTTCTTTTAATCTAAATTGAAATACAACATTGCAGAATGGAAGAGGAAGCTCTGCATATATCTTACCATTCCAGTTCATCGTTAAGTAGTTGAGTACAAAAACAGAAAGTTCAAACTACATTATTCTACAAGAACACCTTCTTTTGTTTTCATCATCAAACTCATCATCAGACCCACCAGCCTCACTGCCAAAAAAAAACAGATAACCAAGTCCATATAAAGTATCAGGTAAGGTAATGTTATTGAATATCTTTACAACAGAGAGATTTTCACAGTCATGATCACAGAAAGCAAAAACCTTGTTTAGATCTGTGAAAAAATAAAGTTCAAACTCCTTATGGAAATATTTTATCGAAACTTCCTCTAAAAGTATTAAGTTTGTTGGAAAAGGGTCCCAGGCATGTTTATCTAGATCTGCCTAGAAATAGTAGATTATTAGGTACAGAGATACTGTCTAGAAAAGACTAGGCATGTGTTCTTTTCAATTTCTCATTGTTTGAGCTTTGGAGTTAAGCCAGTTGATTAACAACAAACTTTTCACAGCATGAATCTTCCAAGAATTTCACTCATCAATCTCGCCAATCAAATTATAGCCGATCTTAAATAACTTGATTTCTAGCCAAACTTATCCCAGTGACAGAGGGATATAGACTATCAGATAAAAAAATTCAAAAAGAACCAAAAAGATTTTTCGATTTAAAAATATGGTTCATAAAAAGATATCTTTGCATCCCATGCCAAAATCTTTAGCATAGTTAACACACACAATTCTCATCAAATTTAACTCCAATTAATTAGCAAGAGTAGAGAGCGGCCATCTAAAAAGCGATTGTAATTCCGACAGGAAAAGACATTAAAAGATGTCAAGGAAAAAGTGCAGATTATAATGAACTGTATACAAAGGCGTAGCATCAAAAAAACTTTCATGCGTGATTCATTTTGTCTTCTTAAAAACCGTCTAATAAAATAGCAGGTGAACCTAGTAAGGTAAACAAATACTAATTTAGATTTAATTATCAGAAATATTCTTCTTTCCAAAAGCTTGTTCTGTTGCAGTTTTTGGGCTGCCCCGTTTTTTCTTTTGCTTATAACTTCAAGTCCCTTAAGTTTACCACCAGGGTCTACTTTTGTTTTCTTTAAAAGGCTAGATGTTTCGATCAGGATAAACCAGCTTTATTTTTTTCAGGCTCAAATAAGCCAACTTATTTTCTGAACAGCTGCAGCCTGCAGCCAAATAAGACCTCGGTATTTATTTTTAGTGACTTATTTGTTTTAACAAGCTGGACCACCAAATACTAAACTGCACAAAAATAATGGAAATAAAGCAGGTTGTTGAGATTTTTATGAGCCAGAAATATCCATTAAAGATGAAACAATGATAGACTCATGTGGAGCTAAACCCCACCTGGTAGCTATAACTTAACCAAAAGGTACATTTCTCATGTAATAAAAACAAATTCTCACAGCAAAACAACTCCGGGACCATGGACAAGGAGTTAAGCTGCTTAAACTTCACCCACACAGAGTATTCAGATTTCTAAAACAATTGAGTGTTATCGACGGGTCTTAAATGGTTGTGAAACCAAATCCTTTCTTGTGAAACTATCCCTATGAGTAGATAGATGCAAACTAAAATGCATTTAAGAATGAAGAACTACATTCGTGATAGCTAATAACTGAGTACTAAATACTGTATTGGAATAATATGGCGTTATAGTCACACTTTTTCACCCTTAATTCAGAATTACACATCTATCACCAAGTAATATCCACATTCAGAGATTCCAACAGAAAATCAGTATTTTTACAGATGTATCTCTTTAGGTAAACTACCAAATTATACAAAAGTAAGTGGTTGTTTCATGTTTGGTATATGTTAACAAAATCGTGCTACCCATGACAAATTCATTTTCTAGCAACAATTAATTGAGTAGTAAGTTCTTGACTAGTTTGGCATCATAAACGAAAGAGGTATTTACGAAAATACTGAACAGTTGTGTACCTGGGTTCGAATTCCCTTATCTCAACAAGCTCCCCTCCAGAAGTATCTGTCCATTGCACAGACCTTCTCCCTGGATTTTCTGATACACTACTTTCTTTCTCACACAATGTCTCGTGATTATTAACAATTTCAACAGATTCTGATATAACTCGCGTATTTTTCTTCAAGTTACTCTTAAGAACAGACTTTCCACATTCACTCTCATCAGTATTATTGTCGGTTTGTATATCTTTACCCTTGTCAGAAATATGGGGCCCGGATAGGATCTTTTGCTGCTGGGTGGTGTCTGTTTCCAGAACAAAAAGACATTACCCAATTTGAAAATCTCAGTCACAACAAGAACAATAAGATCCCACTTTTAGCCTTTTAGGCCTTCTGAATTCTAGCTTTGGCACTGATAAACTTTTGAAATTCAAGCTATAGCTAATTCCAATATATTTTCATTACAAAATCTAATTTATTGATGGTCAGTCAGATGGATAAAGTGCAACTTATAAGTTAGAAGTAATGTACATAAAAACAGCTCAAATGTCAGAAGCGTTATACATGATCAGAACAATATAACGCCTATAGTTTTTGATTTATTTATCCAAGGAAATAGAGGAAAAATTATGAAACTACTTCTCACGAACATAGTTGTTCATCAAACATTCGCGAGTAGAAAATAAAAGTTATTCAATTTGGAGAAATGAACCTTTTGGGTAGGATGAGTTGGCAAGTCCGGACGTAGAGCGGCCAAAGCAGATAAAAGAGGTGCACCCAAGGGTAAAATGGTCTTTCTTAGAAGCCAGCTGGATGTTAGGGTCCGGATCGGATTCTCTGTCAACTAACTGGTATTGACTACTCCAAGGAGAAACTCTCATGGGCTTTTCTTCATTTTTTTGACCCAGTAGGAGAAGGGTCAGTCCCTTGCTGTAGCCAGAAGCAGATGAGGAAAAAAAACCACCTCCTTCAACTGCCAGTAACATTGGTTTTTGCTCATCTGACCACCATTTATAATTTAATAAAATATCCAGATAGAGAAATTAATCAAGTCACCTGCTATTTATATACAAGAAACTCTTGTTCAGTAAGCCTTCAAGATATACATGGAAATCAAAAGAGAAGTCGACAAGAAATGGAAAGCCTAACTTTATCTATTAATTTTTTTAGAATTTGAATAACGACATTCATTACTATTTAAAATCATGAGAGATCCCGGGAGTACGCGCCAAATTGAAGAAGCGTTTTTTTTATTTAGCACAGAGTTCATTGAAAGGATAAGAACAACTGAGCATATTCCATATCTAGCGCACCATAGACGTTATATTTAGAACCAAAAAGGTAGATCAAAAAAATCCAACACCGCTACAATTATATCAAACCGACTAAGCATAATAAAATTTTGAGAAAGAAAACCCGCACTAAGTGCAAAGATCCTTAACATTTGCAAAATCAATATAGCAGCGTCAACAATATCTTGAAATCCAAAAGAAAATTTTATATTTCTATAATTAGAAAATTTAGAATTAAACATCTATCTTTTAAGTAAAATCCAGATTTCCAAAGGTTCCCAAAAACCAACACCGTTATAATTATATTAAACCAACTAAAAATATCAAAAAAGTTTGAGAAAGAAAACCTGCACCAAATGCAAATGTCCTTAACATTTACAAAATCAATGTAGTCTGGTCAGTCAACAATAGCTTGAAATTCAAAAGAAAATGGGTTTTTTCTATAAGTAGAAAATTTAGAATTACACATCTATTAAAGTCCAGATTTCCAAAGGTTCCCAATAAACTCTCAATATTTCAAAATCTTCATCACTTTAATTGATTAAAAAGGTATAAAAAAAAACAGTAAAACTCGAACCGAATACAAAGATCCTTAACATTTGCAAAATCAATACAGCAGAGTAAACAATAGCTTGAAATCCAAAAGAAAATGTTTATTTTTCCTATAATTAGAAAATTTAGAACTACACATCTATATTTAACTAAAATCTAGATTTCCAAAAGTTCACAACAAACCCAAATACTTCCAAACCGACATCACTTTAACTGAATAAAAAGGTTAAAAAAGAAAAAGAAAAAGCAAAATGCTAAGATGCCTTTACAAACACATACAAGTATCACCAAGCTATAAAAACAAGATCTTGCAAATACCCATTATAGGTAAGAACAATTTAGTACAGTAGGATTATAAAGTTACTAACTATCAGTGAAGTTTAAGTGAGTTTCAATCAAAATTGGACCAAAACTGTCACTTTCAGCAAATAGAGGACTAAATAGAGCATAATAAGACAAAGATTTGGTAGAGAAAAAGAAACTCACGGATCCGACAACAAGTTAATGAGATCTCCGGCAACGGAATCTAGAGAGAGAAAGAGAATATGTATGTATTATTGATATATATAATGGGAAATTTAACTAACTTTGAGTTTGTATAAAACGAGTAACGAACGAGTGTTGTTTTTTGTGTTTCTTTATTGTTATCAAATTAATGCTAGTAGTAAAAAAAATATATTAATTTTGACTAAATTCTATTAGTGTCAAAGAAAGAGTGTGTAGTAGTACTATACTACTACAATCTTATGGTTTATTTTATGAATTTTGAATGACGGATTTAAACTTGACTAGGTCGTAGTAGTATAAAGATGTGAATTATACTACTACAATCTTATGGTTTCAATAATGTGAGGCACTTGGATTATAAGTCAAATAGAAGAAGCAAAAGGTAATACATTTTTTATGAATTTTTTTAAAAGTCCGAAACAAGCCATTCTGGTTGAATGGTTCCGACGATTAATAAAACCGTTCATCCGAAACTAAGAGAATGGTTAAGTGAATCAAGTAGTGGAGCAAAAGTTACTTATGTCGAATTTACAGAATTATAACAAGTGATGCAAAGTGGAGAAACACAAGAAATGAGAGACTAATTCTTAAACAACTGGAAAATTTGGTAAAAGAAATGTACTATGTTAGTCTCTAGTTGACTTGTTCTTGAAAAATATATACTATAACTATTTTTTAAGTTAAATGCATTGGAATGTTATCCCCTTTTCTCTTTTACCGTATTTTGATATTTCTTCTCTAATTTATGTTAAAACACAGAATAGTTCCCATAATCAGTTGTTTCGCTCTTTTGTACGTTTAACTCAACCAGAAAAGAATAAATAAGTAATTAAAATACAGAAATTCATTAAAAGCCGTATTTATAATTGGGCATCAACAAATTAAGTTAAAAAATAAAGGCTTAAATGTTAAAAATACAATGGGGAACAGATAGCATCAGATCATAAAACTACAATGTAACATGTACTGTATTATTTGTTGTTCCGAATAGTTCCCATAATCATATAAATAAGGAGTATGATATGCGTAGCAATTCCGCACCCCTAGCAGCGAGTCAAAATGTAGAAACCTATATAAATATGTCCGGACAAAAATGACTATTTACGAAAAAAAAATTGCAGAAAGAAATAACAAGATGTAGCAGCAACGACCATTATCTAACAAAATAAGCTACAAAAAATAACACAAAACTCAACTCAAAGAAGGTGAAATATATTTCCTTGATCGAACAATGTCAGCTTAATCAAAAATTGAATATTACATTTTTCTAGTGCCTCTGAGATGGTCGGTACCTCAACTGCTTAACTGTTTTGGCTTACAATAGAGTCGGCCGTGATCATAATTGTCTAGAATTTAATTGAATGTAACCCGTGAGAATTATACTAAATTGATATAAGCTATTCTCTTCTGCATTGTAAATGTTGGATGAGACAACCTGATTGAATGTGATAAAAGTTTACACGAAAAAATGTTTAACATGATATTGATTGGAAATTTTGTTCGTTTGGCTCCACCAATTTATTTACTCTTGTGGGCTAGCTCTCGTCACTTTGGACCCTTTTGATTAATAAAATGTTGCTCGATCTAAATGGAAAATAGTTTGGTGATATCCTAAAGATTATACTACTTAATAAGCAGTTGAGTAAGTATGATTGTATGAACCCCACCCAAGCCACTCTATTTTTGAGGTGGTTACTATACTATTATAAATTGTTGAGATTGTCAAGGTACATAAGTACGGGTTACTTTGATCCAATTGCTGGTATTCATTTAAAGATCATTTCTTGAATGAATAGTATAGTTTGTCTGTATAGAATGAACGTGAAGTTGATTTGCTATATGTTAACCTTAACCTTAATACGCAGTGTCGTCCCCGAAAATTTAAGGGGGAGCGTTGAAGGACCCGGTGCCGGTTCTAGCCACATACAACACAAACTAATGTGTTGGGTCTCTCAATATATTGACGCCTCAAAAAAATTATTATCAAATTACTATAATAACCATGTTTGCATGTAAACGTTTTCCACTTACGTCGTGCCTCCTATTTTTTCTTCAATCTCTTCCACTATTAGTCTATATATTATCGTGTCAATTTTATGGTGCAATATACACTAAAAAATATATATAAATATCTACGGGAATTGTGACTGTTTTTTTTGTGACGAGCCTATTAGTTACGGGTTTTATGACGGATTTGCAGAAAAGTCATTTTGTGACAGTTTTGTGACAGGATTTGACTATCACAAAATAAATATTATTTTGTAATAATATTTGACTTGTTATAAGTTAACTATCTTTTTATTCACAATTTATAAGTTTAAGTGTACCCCTAGAACAATAAATCCAGCTAAGACATGGAATTGCTACTTACTTTATAAATATACTTTATTCCAATTTTATTATTCAGTTTATTTGCAAAGACCACCAAAAGCATATTAACCATTTATAACCATTTGCACTAAAACCAAACTAACTCAATAGACAAAACCAATGTTACTTTTATTTCATTTTTGATTTTTTCTCATATAAAAAATGGCTTTGCATTTTGAGTTTGTGTCGGACCTCCTAAATAATAGAGACGACTCTGAAAGAACCAAGGATGTCCTTGGGGAATCGTAGATTGACAACTTATTAGGGACCAAGATTGTGCATTGTACTGTCGTGCTTATATACCGCTATTACAACAACTCAATATTTGGATCAAGGTTCAATATTTGGACCATAGACGATGGAAGGGCATTTGGTCATGTTACTAATATCATGTTTTGGTCATGTTATCGTTTTTTCATATGTATTAATTTATATTCTTTTTTGAATTTTTTTTTCTTAAATCAACATTTTATTTTATTTGTAAAGTATTTGTTCAAAAAAACATGGTAAAATTTAATTTTTAAAATATTTTTTTGTTATTTATTAGTATTGCTACCTTATAAATTGTCAAAACAAACAATAAATACCCATAAAAATATTAAAAAATTGAATTTTACCGATTTTTTTAACAAATACTTTAAAAATAAAATAAAACGTTGATTTAAGAAAAAAGTCAAAAATAAAAATACGAATAAATATGAAAAAAAAAACGATAACATGGTGTTACAGATATGAATAAATGTGCACACATAGACGTTAAACTCATATCAGTCATAAGCTACTATTCCATTCTGTCATTGCAAAATTACTTGACATTTTGGGTTAAAATGGAAATAAACATTTAACAAAACATTATGTGTGTAGATCACATTAGTCCCCGACTACATATGGATTCGGGCGGGGTAGGACCAGAAGGCAACCAATACTATTACCTTATTATTTTGTTTAAAATATTATTTTACATGAACGGAACAATGTTCGATTTACATGTGTGAATGTGATAGCTCCAACACTAGCTTGCTGGTAGACAGTTTTTTTTTAAAACTAAATATTAAATTATCTCCAAATGATTCTCAAGATTATATTAAGAAAAATAATGCTTCTAAAGGTGTTGGTCCACATGCAACTGGGTTATGAACTTATGATAAAGTGTAAACAAATTAAAGTTAATGCATTAACTATAAAAAATTGAATCACATCGAATGTGAAATTTTGAAGTAATGTACGCTTTTGGTAAAAAAAATACTTCAAGTGGAAGTTATTTCAAGGTCGAATCTGTTGGAGGAATGATTGTTGGTCAAAAAGAAAGTACCATGCTTCCGCCTTTAATACTTATATGACTTTTGTAATTAGATGTAATTATTTTAATGAATTTGTGTTATGGGGCTAATTTGGCGATAATTTAAACAGATTAGCTTGGGGGTCGTATATACAAGCTGTATTGTCAACCAAAAAGACTACATAAACAATGTTAAAAACGACATACTTAATAACTATAAACCCTTTCCAAGCCGTATGTAGAACTTGTTTTCAGAAATAAACAACTTTATTGATTAAACGATGCAGGACCGGTGATGGCATAGGCCAACAAGCTAGACCTAGTATATGATGACAATTAACTATTCTCGCTCGCTCGATTGCGCGCAGGGAGCCATTCTCAAAGTTAAAGTTCGGTCATAAATTGTCTGGTAGATTTAAAGGTTCCATTCCAAATATCAATGAAATCCCCCGATTCATCACAAGTGATCGCTGCATGGCCATGCATGCGAACGACACAGCCTTATTTATTTTGATGAACCCATGCTTTTTTCTTTTCCAGACTTCTCAGTGACATCATTTTAAGCCTCCTTCAAAACCTTGTTCTGGTTACAACGCACATAGGGAGTCTTTGTACAACCTCATCATTTGATTAACATTCTCCCCATCTCCTGTTTAGGTGTAATATTATCATATAGCAATTATCATTAATCGCTAGCTTTTGCCAAGATATGTTCATGATCGATTAATAACTTAAAAAAATCTTGGACGGGTGCTTGTTGAAATTGGGTATGTGATGAAATATAAGTTATAAGTTAAGTGGACTGCTTAACAAGACCGCTTTAGTCCAACGACACGAGCAAAACGTGTTCCAATGATTTGATATATGGACATTATACGGGACGAATGAGAAAATTTCTCAGACTTAACGTATTTTTCCTAGCTAATATATAACTATGTAGTTTGAGAGCTCTCTAGTTTTGCACCCCAAATGAGGTTCGTTCTACCATTCTTCATCATACGTACACTGCAACAACAACCGGACTTAACTGGACGCTCCCATCTTTCGTGTAATTGCCATTTTTTTTTTATCAACTTACTTCGACCAAACTAGCTAGTAGAATTTCATTTATACGCCGGGCTTTTCAGATTTCAACTAGTCCCACGTTTTTAATACTCATCATTAAGTTATTTATTTTCAATAGTCTCGACCACACTCCAAGATGCTTGTCATCCTTTTCAAACATTCATTTAACAACTATTTGGACTTTGGAATACAAAGTGACAGCTTACAAAATAAACAAAAAATAGCTAGGATGAGCAACGCGGTTGGTCTGAGTAAGTGAGATTCTATTATACCATGTTGAGCATCCAATAAATAAATTAGGTTACCTTCAAAATGAGTGCTATTGATTATAGAAAACAAACATTTTTATCTTGGTTACTACTCCACAATTACTTGTATGAGACGAGCTAGATTGCAGACAAATAGATTACGATACACTGACCGTCATTGTCTTCCACATAGTACATTGATCCAAACATTTCTAGTAATTTATTATCACTAAACCAAACCATATATACCTTCATCTAAAGAATTAACTTGGAGTCAACTCTATAAAAACATTTGTGAAGTGAGAACTCATGTTTTGTTTTTATAATAATTAATCTCCTACACCATATTATTTGTTCATCGATATAGTGAGCTCACCTTTTGCATTAAAGTCTTCTAATTTACCATACCCATGATTATGATTCCATGGATGATTCCTCAAATATGAATATATATATATATATATATATATATATATATATATATATATATATATATATATCAATTGAGAATAAACTCTTTTACTACCCCCAATCTATTAGTTTTTTATCATTACAAATTACTAACACCTCTTTTTTCCATTATCAATTAAAAAAAAAAACGAATTTATTTCAATAGTAATTGCTAGTAGTTTTTCATTTTATACAAAAAAAACAAAAACTTCAAAATTAGTTATCCTTAAAAAAAAAAGTACAAAACAAATGAAAGGCACGTTCTCACATGGGCATTAAACACACACACACTCTCTCTCTCTCTCTCTCCAAAATTTCAGGACTGAAACAAACAAATTCCCAGAAAACCAACCAACACTAAACACACCACCATTATCACATTTTAATATTTATATAGATATACCCACATATTTGTATTTATATCATATATTCATACCCACATACTATAAACTAATTAACAACTCCATGCTTGCTCTCTTATAAGTTATATCATCACTAATTCTCTCAAACCCCTCCCAATTACTCTAACTGGTATGTTTCTTTTTTAATGAAATTTTCTTTTTTTAATTAAACTTATGTTTATTGGCCATTGTTACCTATATTGTGAGATATCAGATCTCCTTTTGGTGGTTTTTCTGAGATGGGTTTTGTCTTTCTTCCTTATTTAGATCTGGGTTCAATTTGATTATAATTAATTTTATTTTATTTGGTAAGTTCAAGTAAGCTGGTTTGTCTTGCAATTGCTAATTCTGTGGAAAATTTTGATCAAAATTTGGTGAGAAATATTTTCATAGTAATGCCTATGCAAGAAAGATTGGATCTTTCATGTTCTTTAGTTTAATTAGCCTTAAGAGTACATTTTCATTCTCTTTTCCTTGATATATCATTTTTTATCCAATATTTTTTAGTACTATATTTTGTAATTCTGGATCCACTTTAAATAAATAAAAGGACTTGCGGTTCGTTTGTTATTCCGCATATAGAAAATGGTTGGATGAAGTACGACTTTTTAAAAATTATGAATTAGTGGATCTATCGAATGAGTGGAGAAACTATTTGCAAGAAAGGGAGAGACTTGTAGGTTATAATATGGTGTAGGCAAATTGAGCTTTTGTATATACTCTTTAAGTCCGTTTTTTAATGCTAAATCTAGTTCCACGCTTCCACTATAGACCATTCGCGGCTAAGAGAACATTAATCGAGAATGTTAGTTGTATTGATTTCTGCATTTTCTTACTAATTTACTGATTTCAGTACAACTCATTGTGATTTTTTAGGCCTAAAAGCCTTTTAAGCATGGCTTCAATAGTTCAATGCGTAAATGGGTAAAGAGAAAACATGCTTCAATAGTTCAATGCGTAAATGGGTAAAGAGAAAACATGTTAATGTGGCCATGTTTATTGCTGAAACTAATTCCACTATATATCCATTTCTAGTTGATAATCGAAAATGCCAGTAGCACTCAACTAATTTTTTTTAATATGCAAATTCTTCTCTATCCCTCACCATTCTCGAGTTCAAAACCCTTTAACACGTAATTCTTTATGATTTTTTAGGGTAGTAGAGTTTCTTAAAGTAGTACTACTGTACAAGTCTCGTGCCTCTTGGATAGATCTTTCATTGGTACCCCATTTTTACTTGGTAAAGTTAGTTCTACTGTGGGTTGTTTGTGAGATAGGCAACATAAATATTTGCTAGCACTTTCCATTTCACATATTTTTTTCTGAATTCCTGTTTGAAAGTTTAAGCTTCTTGAGCTTTGGTTGTGTAGGATTTAGTTAAGATATGACAGTAGCTTTGGTTGTATTGGTTCAATATATTTATAACCATATATTTTGTCTGTCACAGGAAATTTCAGTTCTGTAATGGAGGACGATTTTGAACTATTCCACTGAACTGCTAAGGTTCCCTAATGAAAAGTAAAGGATAAATTTATTAGTATAGGATAAATTTTTAAAATGGCCCCAGTTACAAAGGGTGATCGGAAGGCAACACTAGATGCAGCAGCATGGTTGTTCAATGTAGTCACGTCGGTCGGAATTATTTTGGTCAATAAAGCTTTAATGGCCACTTATGGCTTCAGCTTTGGTAATGTCCTGCTAACTTATCATTCAGTTTGTTCTGTTTTTATAGCTTTGATCCAACTATTTTTGAACTAATACAGTTTTGTGCAGTAATATAACACTGGATTTCGATTTTATACTCCATCCTGAAAATCAGCAATTAGTTTAGTAGAGCTACATTTCTCAACAATTTTAGTACACTTTAGTGTATGAAATCAAAACAAAAATCATAGGTTTGGGCACTATATAACTGCGAACAAAATAAATTGCGATTATACACTTATTTATTAGTTTCTTATCTTGTACATTAGTAGGAAAAAACCAAAGATAGGCCACTAAAATGCATTAGTGTACATATTGCTAATTTTTCTAAGTTGGTGTACAAAAACAAATTCTGATGTTAGTCAGCTTATCAAACTGTAATATTTCCTCACTATTTTAGAATCATAACACTCCTCAAACAAGATTTATTATTTGTTAATTGCAGCGACAACGTTAACTGGAATGCACTTTGCTACCACAACCTTAATGACACTTGTTTTAAGGTGGTTGGGTTACATCCAACCTTCTCATTTACCCCTACCAGATCTTCTTAAATTTGTTCTATTCGCAAATTTCTCGATTGTTGGTATGAACGTCAGTTTAATGTTAAACTCAGTTGGGTTCTATCAGGTAAACCAAGGGCAACTGTCTTTTTGATTTTATTTTCTTGCATTACAGTTTACAATGTTTGATTATTTTGTATTCTCCAACATATATTTCCAGATCTCAAAGCTCAGTATGATCCCTGTATCGTGCTTATTCGAAGTTGTATTCGATAAGGTGAGATACTCGAGAAATACAAAGCTCAGTATATTAGTTGTTCTCGTGGGTGTTGGTTTCTGCACAGTCAGCGATGTGAGTGTCAATACAAAAGGTTTCGTTGCTGCTTTTATTGCAGTGTGGAGTACATCACTACAACAATATGTAAGTCTCGTCTTGTCTTACTTGAGATCAGATATCTATTTAATCTTTAAGAAGTTGTTTTTTTTTGTAAAAGTAAAATGCAAATAACTCCCATGTATTTGCAAATTGCCCTGTGTCCTAGGGTTTTTTGTAATTGACCCTGTGTACTTTTTAAATTTTGCAAACAACCATGGTCCAACTGTGAAATGACATAAATATATGTGTATTTGTTCATCTTGGATATATATCTATATATCTCTTTTAATTTATTTGCAGTTTTTTATATATAACCCCACGAGCATCATAGTTTGGCACCAATTATAATTGGTAAAATAGCAATTTTACTTTTTATTTAACCTTTTTCTTTGTCTGCTCTGTCAACTCTTTTTCATCCACTGCTATCTTCCATACGTATGGACAGAGTTCATATTCAAACAAATAACGATTTCAAATGGAATGATGAATACAATGTTTTTGACCTATTTCACATATCAAAGCTTGACATGAGAGGCTTATTTGCAAAAGTTTCATAGGATTCAATTGCAAATGCCCAAGTACATGAGGCCATGAGGGTCATTTGCAAAATACCTATAATACCATATGCATTTTACACTTATTCTAGTAATATCTTTCTAAATCTTCAGTGTCTTTGATAGTGCAATTATCTACACCAATTTTAAGCAATATTGAATTGAATTGAATTTTGTGTGTCTATGTACAGTATGTTCATCATCTTCAGAGAAAGTACTCGCTTAGTTCTTTCAGTCTGTTGGGACACACTGCACCTGTTCAGGCATCAACACTACTGGTTTTGGGCCCTTTTGTGGACTATTGGTTGACAAGCAAGAAAGTTTATTCTTTCGATTACCATATGACAGCCTCTGTAAGTATTTCAACAACTTATATAGATCAGTAGATTTAACTGGATTGTTCCTTTATCATCTCTTCCCATGATTACTTTTGTATCGTTAATCCTCTAATTCGTGTAAACAAGTCTTGAACTTTTTGAAGTAGTAAAATACTGTCACTTTCAAGCTTTATCACTGCATAAGCATGGGATATCTTCATGTGCTGTTCAGTATAGTTCAATTTCTTATGTTGTTTTTCACCAACTAATAGGCTTGTTCGAAGTTCAAAATTCAAAATTCAGACTTCTGGGATTGAGAAGTCATTTGACAATTCAGTAAACATTGAATATGACTCTGTTGATCCACTCATAACCCTCTTGTTTTTCTGGTCAAAACTCAAAACAGAGAATAGGACTTTTGAACACAGAGAACTTCTCCCATAGACGAGAGAGAAAATTTAAAATAGTTTGTCACTATAAAGGGTTTGCAGTAGGAGAGATTAAGAAAATGACTGTAGATTTGGACAGAGTCAAACATTACATGAGGCGAAGAAGAAGGACTACAAACAGTGAACTGTAGAGTTACAATTAATTTGGTTATAGCTACTGCTTGATTGCTTAAGAAAAAAGGCCAAAGTTGGGAAAGAGGAATTTCACAGTACTGGTTTGCCTTGTCAGGTATTTGATGTTATTGGTGCAAAGAAGATTTCATGATCTCAATCCGTAAGATGCTCACGTGCATGGATTTTTATTTTTTGCTATTAAAACAAGAAAGATAGCCAAATATATAGGTGGAAGGTGGTAGGATAAAGTTGTGAGAGATATTTTCACTCGATCAAGCTTACATAACTACGTTTGATATTTGATACAATACATTTAAAATGCTCTAATACAATTCAAGACAGTGGAATAATGGGTTTGGGAGATATATTCATCAGCTTATGTTTTGATATTTTCTCAGTTTAATTTTGTCAGATATTGACATATTCAGATAAGCTCTCAATATGATTAATTGAGGAATGTCTACATTTGCACCTTTCTTACTTAAAAGACAGTATTCTTTTCCTTAACACTGCGTCTGTATTTGAGTGCTATCGCTGACATTTTTATTTTTGGTGCAGGTATTTATTTTCCTTTCGTGCACCATTGCAGTAGGCACAAACCTTAGCCAGTTCATTTGTATTGGCAGATTCACTGCCGTATCATTCCAAGTCCTCGGCCATATGAAAACGATCCTCGTTTTAGTATTGGGATTTTTGTTTTTTGGAAATGAGGGTCTCAATCTACAAGTGGTGTTTGGCATGTCCATTGCTGTATTGGGAATGATTTGGTACGGAAATGCTTCGTCAAAACCAGGGGGAAAAGAGCGGAAAAGTCATTCCATTTCTAGACAACAGAAACTTGGTATTTTATCAGAACCTTCTGAACTTGACGACAAGGTCTAAAGCCTTGTCAGTATTGTCAACTTTAGGCCAAGCATAGATCATTAGCTTATAGCGAGATTGTGAACTTAAGTATCATTCGGTAATCGGTATACACAGTTTTGGACCTATTGTCTATCAGATTCCATCTATTTTTTATATTACTTTCCGTATTAAACTTCACTGAAGGGGTAGTGATTTGGTTTGGAAGCCTTGCAAAGCTCCTTTTTTCAGCTGTGAGTGTAAACTTGTTTAGTGTGTAATTTTGTTGCTACTTAAATGTAGATATCATCTAACTTGTCCATCATAGATGCTGCAAAGATTTTTGTCGCGCATGACTAGACACAGTTATCTATTTTGTTAATGAGCCTGAGTGTATCTGTTGTTTCCATCTCTTAAAGACCTTTTGATACCGGTTCTCAAATTAGACCCTAAAGAAAAGAAATGCAGTGGAAAAAGTATAGTAGTAGTATTGTTATCATGGATAAAAGATGCTAAATTCCATTTTCAAATTAGCAACTAAAAGACCCACTAAGGTTGGGTGAACCAGAACTCTTAGTTTAACAGGTAGAAGGTGATGGTGTCGATTTCTCCTCCCAGAAATCGGTTTTAAAGAGCATCAGAGATTTGAATAAGAAGAAAATGTTATATCTGAAGGTAAAATAAACACAAAAAATGTTCGATATGAATCTAAGCTGTGAACAAAATCCAGGAATCACTCTTATCATTGGTAACCACAATCTTGGAATACATGTGAACATCCCAGTAAGTCGATAACAATTTCATGATACACACTGTTAAAAAGTTCATCTACTAAATCTACAAAATGTATCTCTACTTCTGTATCCCCTCATATGATTAAAACTCAGTCTCCCTTTCCACCCCCTGCGGTGGCGCTGTGACCCCTGCCTCGGGCTCAAACACCTCATGAAGACCATGCACAATCAACCAATCACTAGAATACAAATCAGGAAAAGTAACTGGTATCTCGTTAACCATAACCAACCCGTTGGACTCCCTAACCCTGATACTAAACCCGTCCGAGTAAGTCCCAAGCACAGCCCCATTCTCCAGACTTGTCAAATCCTTGTATCTCAATGCACAGGGCGCAACATGTCGGAGCAGAAGCGAGCCGTACTCGTTGAAATTCCCATTTATGGAGTGGACTATCACGTCGTCTATAGGGGCGAAAACTGTCATCTTTGGTGGGTTTTGGGCGGACCCTATGAGCTGGAGAGATAGAAATGAGGCTGTTATGGAGTAGCCTCGGGATATGAGGATTTGGGAGGGGTTTAGGAAAGACGAGTGGTTGATATGTGCGCAGTTTGGGATGGGAATAGGGGTTGGGATGGTGGTGGCGGTGAAGTTGGGATTGAAGAATTTTGAGATTTGATAGACGATAAGGGAGGTGTCGTCGTAGGATGGGGAGTCGGCAATGGTAACGTTGTTTATAGAGAGAGGGGAGGATGGGAGGGAGGTCACGGTTAGGTACTTGCCCAAGGACATTGTTGGGATCTTTGTGCCTGTTTTTGCAAAAGAAAAAAACAGTTAATGGTAGTTATTTTGGACCAAATTTGTCATATTTACAAGCAGCGGGGCTAATACTGAGACCATAGACCATGATATGAGCACAAAAGTAGATTTTTAGTTCAAACTAGAGTGTGACAATTAATCATTTCTACAAAAAAAACCTAATTAACAAACAGAATGCTCATAATTCACATTCAAACGAGAGTATATCTTCAACAGCATACTCACTTAATAAAGAAATAGCACGCAACTGCCAATAATAAAAAATCTAAGCAGGGACTTTTTATTACCCAATTTACTCTAGATTTTGCATACAAATTTTTTATCAAACCCGAAAATTCCTGATTAATAAACAGAAAACTCAGAATTCACATTCAAAACCAGAGCATATCGTAAGTGAGACAAAATCTGGATTGACACAAAATCGATACATTTTTGCAGGGAAATAATTAGTTCTTTAAAATTTACCAGAGAGGCTGTATGTTAGTGTTACTCATTTACTCGAGTATTTCCGTACACATCTAACCACGTAAAAATCCTGGTTAACCAACATAATACTCTCAAAGTTCACATGAAACTAGACTAGCGTGGAATTTAATTTGGGATACACAAAATTGGTCACAATTTTTTTTAAGCAAAACGACTGATTTTGTATTAACAGAAAATTAATGCTTTAGAAATTAGAACATTTTAACTACTAATTAGCAGTTATGAATTTTAAAAAAAACCCTGTAATTCTTGTTTCCTTCAAAATAAACAGATAGCACCAAACTGCAGCAAAAAAAAAAAAAAAAAACTAAGTGAGACTGTAATTTGCTCAAGTTTTTAACTTACTAGTTACTCCTATGTCAAAAAATATACCTAATTAAGGAACATAATATTGGAAACTCATAATTCACATCTAAATTAGAGATTTACAACAATTCAATAACAAACCGGCACTAATGATTATAAATTCTTCTATTTCCTTCAAAATGCCAATACGTATCTACTCTAACTGGTAAAACTGTAATTTACTCTAGTTTTTTCCGCACAATTTTAATTTTTTTTTTTAAATAAGCATATACAAATATACCTGACATATAACGAACAGAGATCAATTCACATAAAACTAGCTACAGAGTAGTATTTAAGTAGCTCTTATATAAAGAAATATAGGATATTGAAACTGTCAATAACAAACTATACATACATATATACATTCACATATATATATATATACTCTAGTTTTTTTTTACTTTTTTTGCTCAAAATTAAATTTAAAATTCGCCTACATGCAAAAATACCTGATTAAAAGGAAGAGAGATCAATTCACATATAACTAGCGACAGAATAGTACGTAGATCTAATAAAGTAATGGAGTAGTATATTACTGACAATAAAAAACTGTATCTATTATCTAACATACATACATATATATATATATCTATACATACATCTAGTTTTTTTCGCATAAAAATTAAATTTTAAATACGCCTGTGTAGCAGTAAAAATACCTGATTATATATCAATTCACATATAATTAACTAGCTCTAGAGTAATAAAAAACTATTCATACATACTTATAGTATATAATAATATATGTAATTAATCCAAAATACGCCTAATGTGCAAATATTGAATATTATAACGAACAGAGATCTTATTTAAAAAAAAAAAAACGAACAAAGAAAAAGATCAATTCACATAAAATGATAAAACCAGCTACAGAGTAGTAGCTCTCATAATTACTCATAATACAGTAATTGTAAATAGCATGAAACTGCCAATAAAAAACTATTCACACACATACGTACATACATACATACATATATATATAGAGAGAGAAGATGAGGTACCGTAAGGGAGTCCGCAAAGAGTAGAGGGGGAGAGAGATACCGGCGACAAGTGAAGGTTAAGTAAAGAGAGAGAAGGCTGCCCGGAGTTATAAAATGCTTCGTCATTGGGTGCAAATACGGTGAGGGTAGGAGAGAGAGACGACACTGTGTCCGCCACCAGCTCTAACGTCAGCGCCATTGATACCGAGCTTCCCGAGTTCGTCAACACCTCAGCTGCTGTGAAGATGGACTGTGAGGAGAGTGCTGCGGTTCCGGAAACGGCGATGAGAGAGAGGGAGAGGAGGAGGAGAGAGGGTGGCATTCTGTTTTAGAGAGAGAGAGAGAGAGAGAGAGAGAGTTTGTTACTCTGATATTTTTGTTTGTTAAAGTGTGCATTTCACTCCTTCCCCGTATTCATCCATTGCAAAAAATCAGTTTGGAGGAATACTAATTACACACAGTAATTCTAATTTACTATTTACATTTTTATTTTAAATTTTATAAAAAAAACAAAGAAAAAAAAAGGTAAACCGTAATTCAGAATTACGGTCTGTACTTTGAAATTACGGTTTTTACCTGAAAAAACAAATTATAGCAAAAAAAATTTAACCTCGTTAATTAATCTGCTCCCTTTAAAAATTACCATTTCCGTTTCAAAATATAACTGCTTAGTACATGTTTGCATTTTGAATCGTTTCACTTTACAAGTTCATTTTCTATTAATGGAAACAATTTAGTAGGTAGTTTTATACATTTATCCATTTTACTAAAGTATGTGTGTATTTTTTTTTTTTTTCGATTCAAATTCTCTAGAGTCACATACGCACTCACATATTTTAAAGTTCAATCTAACAAATGAAATAAACACAATCTAAAGGTCTAGATTTAGGCATGTGTTTTGTAATTTTCTTTATATATAATTTTAATATATATAATAAGATATATTAAAATCATTGATTTTTTATTATTATTTTTAATTAATCATTGACTTTTTTTATTATTTGTAAAGTTAGTTTTTAATTTATAAAATCATAATTTTTATTTTATATATTAAAATTGTATTAAAAAAATTACAAAACTCAAATCTAGACCATTGAATTGTATTTATTGTTTTATAGACTCGGAATTTGAATCCTTATCATTTTGAAATTTGATTGAGTTACAAAAGATTATTAGCTGATAATTGCACAGTTAGTTCAGATTCTTTTGATGAATTCCAGACAAAAATAGAATTGATCAAAAACTAATTTCGACCCTGCATTATTGCACTTTTCTTGTTTACTATCCTATATTATTAATTTTCCAATTCTATACCTTGTCACATTTTGAACTTTTTCATCAAATTATGGATGAAACCCAACGTAACACCGATGTTTTCCATCCAATTAAGTTTAAAATGAAAAAAGAAACATGTATTACAAGGTACTAACCGGAAAAATTAACAATGTGGGGTGGGGTTTTAACTAATACATTCATAAGTACCTTCGACTTTTAAATCGGTTTCAACTTCCAAGGGTGAGTTCACTTACTTATGAAAACCTCACGAATCGGTACATCAGGTGGTGTGCAAAAAAGCTGGTATTCGGCATTGCATTTCTTGCACAGGGATAACACCACTATCAGTCGGGTCTAACAATCGAGGAAATTTTTGATTGATACCCATTAAAATTACTTGTTTAATAATTAGTATTACTTTCAAACTATTTATTGTAAATTAATATATCTTTCTAATACACATAAGTCCAACACATTTAGCCCAATAAAAGTTTGTCAATTAGCAATATCAATATCATTGAGCAGTATCCGGCGTTGACCAAAACTTAAAAAAATGTAAAAATAAAAAAAATCCAAATATTTTTTTTTTCAAAAATCCAAAAAAAATATTTTTTTACAAAAATCAAAAAAACAAAAAAATTGTTAAAAAATGGACCGGTCTCCGGCGTTACAAAAAAATTTGAAAAAAAAAATTTGGAAAAAAATTTAAAAAATTCTAAAAATATAATGCAATTTTTTTTACTATCTAATACAATTTTTTTGAACATATAAAGCAAATTATCGACAATCTAATACAAAATTTTGACAATCTAGTAGAAAATATAATACAATTTTTTTGACAATCTAATATAATTTTTTTGACAATTTAATAATTTTTTTTGACAATCTAATAAATTTTTGTGACACTCTAATGCAATTTTTATACCAATCTAATGGACAATCTAATACAATTTTTTTGACAATCTAATGTAATTTTTATGACAATCTAATAGACAATTTAATCTATTTTTTTGACAATCTAATACAAAAAATTTAACAATATAATTCATTTTTATAGCAATTTAATAAAAAAAATTGACAGTCTAATACGTTTTTTTACAATCTAAACAACATTTTTGATAATCTAATATAAAAAATTTGACAATCTAATAAAATTGTTTTGGCACTATTTTTGACAATTTGATACATTTTTTTTGACAATCAAATACAAAATTTTGACAATATAATTCGAATATTTTAACAATCTAATACAAAACTTTTGACAATCTAATTCAAAAAATTTAACAATATAATTTTTGGAAATCTAATTCAAATATTTTGACAATATAATTATTGACAATCTAAATTTTGACAATCTAATGGACAAACTAATAGACTAATTTTTTTTACAGTCTAATACATTATTTTTAGATAGTCTAATACAACTTGTACATTAATCGATAATTTATTGGACAGTCTAATAGACTAATTTCTTTTAAAAAAACTGATCAAATTTGTTTTATTTGCAGTCTTTGAGTTAAATTCATAGATGCATTAGGGTCCCCATTTTGTACCGCCAGTGAGTTAGACTGTACAGTGTCCAGTCACATTTACAACCATTGGATTAAAAAATGAAGGGTTAGATGATAACTTTTCAATAATTAATTTAATTTTTCAATTTCTATTATATACTAGACAAATTAGGATTTAATAAATTAAAAACAAATTTTACAACACAATAAAAACTCAAATAAAAATATATAACCCTAGTGGATACTACCCTAAATTTAATTATTAATTAAAATTTGAAAAAAAGTAACAATTAAATATTTATTTTTGAAAACGGGATTTTGTGTCGTTCAATTGATTGACGGCACAAAATAAAAACTCAAGCAT
Source organism: Primula vulgaris (assembly GCA_963920805.1). NCBI lineage: Eukaryota > Viridiplantae > Streptophyta > Magnoliopsida > Ericales > Primulaceae > Primula > Primula vulgaris. Next base: position 35,839,910 of record OY987212.1, read on the forward strand.
TAAACTAAGAGACTATTTTGAATTTCCAAGAACAATCCCCTGAACCTTTCAAATAACAGTCCAGAGCTTCCAGTGTAACTCTATTATAACTTAATATAATTATGTTACAAACATAATATGTTAGGATCTTATTCCTACATGATGATCATACATATAACGTTACGAAAAGTATGTCGAAACACATACCTTGAGCCATGAGAATGCTTGTGAGCTCGGGACTTGAACACGGACTTGATTGTTGGGTTTCTCCCGCTTACCTATGTTATTTATTATAATTTTGGTGTGTCTCAAAGTGATGGATTTGAGTCATTTATATAAGTGGGGAGAAGACTCAAACTCATGAAAATACTTTCCGATCTCAACCATCCATCATTCATGATAGGATCAATCTTGACCATTCATAATGTCAAAACATGAAAGGTTGTAACTCACCATTCATTACCCCTAAGTTATAAACATTATAACCTATGAATTATAACCTATGAATTATAACCTATGAATGTCAAAAGATCACACTAATGACCAATAATTTATGTATTGTAAGTCTTGGTAATGCGATTAATTCTTACATCCACCGCCCACCACCTACCACCGCCACCTGGGCACGGCTTTGTCCAATAGTCGACGACGTCCGTCACCGCATGCCCGCATATAGAGAGAGATTCATGGTAAAGAGAACGGAAGGTGTATAAATATATATGGGTATATACATATATATAGAAAGCAGGTAGTGTTGATCCGTACCTTCGTGTCGTTTGATGATATGTATGCATATATATATATGTTGCATAGATATGTATATATTGATTTGGGGTTGCAGAATAAGTTCACAGGAGAGAAAGAAGAGATGGTCATCGGAGCTCCGTCACCAGTGCACCGACGGAGCTTCGGTCAAGTCGTGGTGACGATGATTTGTATTATTATAGAGAGAGAAAATGTTTTGGGTTAATGGAGAAAAACAGAATTTGGGCCACTTTTATATTTAGAGTAAGGATACCAACCAAATTAAAATGTTTTAAAATGATATTTTATGCTAATAAAAAATACAAGTGGTACTAAAACCTAATAATTATTTTAAAGTGTTACCGGCCTCCAATTAATTCAACAATCAGTGCAAAGTCTACCACTCTAGGCACACATGGCGGAACATGATGGATAGTGATCGTGCCTCGGATAATATGATTCATCTATCCCACAGCCGGTAGTATGAGATATCAACGTGATATACTCTAGATGTAACTTAAGAGCCAGGGTTTTGCTATGAACTTACGATAAGTCAGTCAGTACTTAGCAAGAATATTACATAAATTAACATAGACTTTTCCAATATCCTTCACAAAAACTGTGATTTTAATCATCATTAGCAACAAACAAATATGCACCATAAACTAATAAGAAGCTATGGAAGTCAAGGAAAATGTCAAGCTGATATAGTACACCCTAATTCTTTAGCAGCAGTGTCTAGAAACTGAACATTCATTCCAGTTGCTATTCTTCGATGAACTTCCCATGCCAGACACTTTTGAATATCCGCTAGCCAATCTGTGGTCCCGATATTCAGATATTTAGATGTAGCTGCTTCTACAGCTTTGACATCCACTTGCTCCGTGCTTGGTTTTATCGGCCCTGTATGTAATATATCACGTAGAACTGATATGCTAAGAGCACGGACATGAGCACTTGGATGAGAAAGGCATCTTATGGTAGCCGATAGACGACACTGCATAAATTGCAAAGCAGAAATGTTATATGATCAGTAATAAAAATTATAGAAATTATGTATGCCACATTATTATCACATTGGGCAAATAAAGTACTTAATACAAAAGGCTATCTCGTAAGTAACACAGCTCAAAGAGCATTCAATTTGACACTTTCACTAGGTTAGGAACTTAGGATACCACATGTTGATTTATCAGAGGCCGAGTACTGAATTCTAGCACATTATAGTTCACTTCATGTCTTGTTTATCCTGCCTCATCAAATTTAACAGCCTCCTAATCTGACATTCAAACTCAAATATAATGCTGTTCGCAAATTCCAGACAAGTGACTGCTCTATTTATTTTGATACGTTCTCTAGATTAATCATATCGACGTGCTGAAGGTATCCAAGAGAAGATAAATAAGGAAAGCTAGTATTATGCTAATTTAAATCGAACTGATTTACTTTAGTTTTATAATATTTTGTTCAAAAATGCGTACTTTTAAAAGGTTCGAGAGGCCATCTGCAATGACCAATCCTGATTCTCCCCACTCAAGAACTATTCGTATTGCTCGAGCTGTTGCTTCCAAGAGCTGCATATTCAGACAATTACGAAATTAGGCGACATGGAAGTAAATGCATCAAGGCAGGTAGGACTACTATAAGTCGAAACTTTTCCAAAAAAAATGTTAAAATTCAGTTCGATTAGGATTACAATATTTAATATTCGGTTTTTAAGGATTTAAATGTGTCTTACTTTCCTGCATCACGAAAACATACAATTTTCAGTTTTGATCCTCAAATTTTAACCTCTAGAACCTTTCTGAGTAGGTACTTCACCTCGCTTAAGCTTTTTTAAAAACCAAAAGTAGCACATGAAAATTCAATCTATGATATCATAAAATAATAATGGTGGTCCCTTAAAATTCAATCCTGGAAAAGTTTATGAAGTGATTTAAAGAAACATATCTAGAAACCCTAATGATTCCCAAAATAAGTGGTTCTCAACACTAACGCTCAGTTTGGCGCTAGAATTGCTCGTGGGAAGAACTTATGGAAAAGAAAATGGTGTTGCATCATCGATCAATTTTGTTGAAGAGTCACACACTGGTTTCCCAAGAGTAATTCTTACATCAGACAGAGCTTCATAGTCAATGGACAGCCAACACAAAGGAAAATATATAGTTTTCGTGTGCTAGCCAGGCTATCACACAAATTCGCCAGTACTTAAAGTTTAAATTTCAACTGGTATACTAATTGTTTGATTTCATGCAAATTGGGTCTTAGTACTCCTACGCAATCGACCAATTAGCACACAACTAATGTTTTTTAAGTTAAAAATTTAGCACTGGTATACTAAGTCATCTATTTTCTTATTGATTGGTGCCTAAATTGTGAAACTGAAGTTGATTCCGCAGAAATGTGATATTTTCCCAACAAAACTTGAATCAGAATTTTACCTCAAGTTGAGGTAGAGTGCATGCTTCTCCATCAACAAGCATTCCATCCGTTGCTCTAAGAAGAAGATCAGAAGCACCGGCCAAAACTACCAATGACTCGGGGGTATCATGGTTTCTCATTAGCTCTACAATTAATTTAACAATTCTTTGGTTGATTTTCCACATCTTTTGACCTCGATCATCGTCTTTCACAATCCATGGCTGAAATTCTCTCTCTGCCTGAAAGCACACAAGTAGGGGGAAATTGCTCCTCAGACAAGTTTGGAAATAAAAGAGGACAGAGTGAGTTGGTTTCTAAAGAAACAAAATTAGTAGGTTTTGGAAAAGGTAATCACGAAATCCATATATTAAAGGCAAAAGTGCCTTTTCCTGAGTTTCACTAAAGCGTTACCGTAAGCGAAAAGAGTGAGTTTTGCATAAAATTATAAATGTACCATCAAAAAACCAAAACAAACTCGAAACGCTATTCATTAGGTTTAAATTAGAAGCAATATAACAGTAAGTCAATGAAATCACGCACGTATTGAATGAGATCCATGAAGTTCAGACAAGAAACACAATTGTTAATGATTTGAAAAGGCTTCATAGTTCAATGGTTTTGTCATTTAATAAAAAAATAATAGATCACTTCTTATGCGTTTTCAAAATATAGCCCTAACCAAGTTCTAACCTCTACTATGAAAAATTAGCTTTGAGAACAAATTTCAAAAACAGAGAGCGGAAAGCTACTTGACTAGAGGTGTCCAGAGTTGTCACTTAAAAAAAATGTCAAATATAGCATGTTTGGTAGTCCATATCAAAATTTTAAATTGAACAAATTGGACCTGAAGAACAACAGCTGTTGCAGCTTTTGCTGGAGATGCTGATACGACATTGCAAAGTGCATCAACTACCTGCAATATTCAGATTTAGTAGCAAACTTCAGCTTCATGCTTGTCTGGTTAAGACTTAAGTACTGTCATATGTATGTGTAGAAACTAATTTGTGTACTTCTCCTAAAACATACAAGCTTTTTACCAATATCGAAAATATGTTGCTCCAAATAAATTTTCACATTACTCCATTAGTAGATGATCGTTGACGATAATATATCCACAATTTTTATGACCATAATATTTGTTCACTTCCTTTATTTACAAAATTACCAGTCAAAAACATTTTACAGAGACGAGTGTTCCTATCACATTTGAAATAGAACGAAAAAAAGGTGCTTTCGAGAAAACTATTTCCACATAAAAAAATTATATAAACAGTAGTAATCTGTTCAAAGGTCAATGTAGAATATGGAAATAACCATATTACCTGCCTCCATCCTTGCTGGGCAGATGTGCTTTCTGCACTAGGTTGTGTCTCAGGGGATACAATCAATTTGTGCCATAGCAACGAAACAACAGAAAAACACAAATCTTGTTTCTCAGGTAAAACAGACCTTAAAAGGACTTGTGCTTTCCCGTTAAATCCTATCTGCTTATCCATCGTCAAAAAGTTCGCCAAATTCGTGGCTTCTAAAGAGAAGCTACCAATCCCTTTTCCTGTAAAATTCCTAATGTCCGCATTATCACCTCGCAAAGACTTCTGAGTTGACTCATCGCGACAAGTACCACGTAAGTCTGAGTTGACTCGTTTTCTACTCTCAACACAAACTTCGCTATCTTTCTTCCAAATAGATCCACTCATTTCTGCTTTGTTGACAATCGAAGCAACAGCTTTGCTGTGAATATCGATGAGATTGTAAAGCGAAGAAGCTCTGGAATAAATTTCACTGTCCCATTTACACTTCATTAATACCGATAAAGCCTGCATACAAGCTCTCGAACGTCTAAAAAGCTCAGATATATGAGCTGCAACCATAGCTGCAGCAACTATTTCATTAGAACTGTAACTCCAAGACGTGCCAACCGAAGATGGTTTTAAAGAAAAAAGCGCCCCTAAAATGGTTAATATTCTACGGGTATGACGAAGTGCAGATTCGACGCTGTTACGCATGTTATTAGAGGAACCATTAACTATTGCAGGCCCATCTTTCAAATTAATTTGATTATTTCCTCTCGAGATTAAAGGAAACAACTGAAGTTCACAAGAAAGAGCACAAACAGCCGCAAGAACATAAGAATCAAATGCAGCTACAGGCCCTTGTTTCTTCGTCTTCCGCATCTTTATCTCCCTATGATTGTTAGATAGAGATTGTAGGTCATTGTTAGTGTCCTCGGATTTAGAACTACTTTCAACTCTTGGCCTTTTACTCCCACTTGGTTGAACCTCGTGACTAACACAAACAGTTAAAACGACAAAAAGTAACCGAGAAGCAAGTTCTACAGAGGCACACGATTGCATAAATAATGAATGGACCATTGTACGTAACTCGGCAACTGCAAGATTTTTAGAAGTTGACCCGATTCCAAATAAATAATTTGTTTTCCTAATTTCTTCTCTAGAGGGTTCGGGTGGAAATGTTCTTTGTAGAATGGCTTCAACTGTGGCGACAAATATTTTCATGAGACAAGCTTCGGATGGACTTCCACGAGGAAGATACTCCAGTACTTTAAGAAGGGGTATATATAAATTCCATGATAAAATAGGGGTTTGTAATGGTGTTGCAACAATAATTTCTGGTAAATCAACAACTGAAGAACTTAATGGAATTAAACCGTAAGCAGCTTCCCATATGGTACAGATTCTCCATTCAACTTCAGGACCATGAGCACAGAGCATTGAAGCAATCCCTTGGGCAGTCGCTTCCATCGTTGCTTCAGCTGCAGGCGCTTCTATCTGGTCCCCCCCAAAAAAAAAATATGAAAGTTATCAACTGTACAAAGCAAGAAATAGCTGAGAGTTTGTCAAAGCCAGGAAAATCAGTTTGTATTCATTTGACATTCAACTGTCCCATACTCGCCTTCCGGTTTCCGCGATCTCTTACTAAGAAAGGCTATTTAACATTCGACTTCTTTTCTTAAGATAAACAATATTCGATGGCTTAAACATTAAACTGCCTTATTATCATCCCATTTTTTTCAGTGTTTCTTACCTACTGGTGTAATTTCATATCGAGTTTCTTTTCTCAATAAGTTATCCATTCTGTAGATTGTAAGCTAAGGTATCACCGCTAGATATGTTCATTGCAGGGCAAGTAATACATACCTATATATATATATATATATATATATGAGAGAGAGAGAGAGAGAGAAAGTATACCTGCTTTCTATAGCAAGAAATGTAACCACCCAAAGGTTGGTCTTGTACTTCAACTCCTTCAACTTGCCTTAGCGGAGGAAAAAGCAAAGCAGGTTGGGAGAGAATGCGGAAAAGTAATGCTGCTGCAGCATCTGCAGCAATACCGGCTCTCATTGACATTGCTGTTCCAATTGCCCTCAAAAAATGCAAATGCATCCAGTTTCTTGGAAGCTGCATCCATAATTTTACTAATTTCAAGTCCAAAGTTCATCTTTAATGTAGACTCTGAGAAAGTTTTATAACAGACATTCTGAACTCAATTTCAACACAAATGGAATTCGATTAATTTTGACTTATGTTTAGCTGACTGTGAATAGGAAATGTGGGTTAACTATGCTGGATGAAACTTGTTCCCTGAAATTCTTATAGCTATGTAGCATCATCTTCAAATACAATCATTTCTAAGTATCTGATACGAAAATGCGGATGCAATATAGGTATGAGTATCAAACAAGCATTTTGGAGCATGTGGTCTTTGACCTTTTAGATATGGGTAAATATGGGATGGATATGAGATCTGCAAGCTGTCAATGTCTGGGCCAAAGTCAAACATAGAAATTTTCAAGTTACTGGAGCAAAAAATATTTTTTAATGATATGAGATGTATAGGTTACAGTTTAGTTGCTTAGGGGTGCCATCATGTTTTACGAATTTATCAAATTGAACGAGTCAATGAAAAATAAAGAAAGTTTTAACTGTTCACTGTAAAAGTTGATCGACAACCCACCTATTCACCTCTGAGCCAGTTCTTTTGGACTGGTACAGATGAATTTGGTTATTACTATTTTCAGAGTTGGTAAATTAAAATAGATTTTAGCACATTTTACACATAAAAAAAATATACAGTTAATACTTTTTGAAATCATATTCCAAATTTTCAAACAATCACGGATAACTGTGTGTCATGTAAAGATATTTAGCTCACATACCCTCATGCCAGAAGCATAATCTTCAGCTGCTCTGAGCAGCTCCACGAGCTGAACAGCGGCATCAAGTGCATCAGGAGCCCATGATGGTGGTGCTTCCAAAAGTCCAAGGAGAAGTCTCTGCGTAGCACTTGGACTAGCAATTGCATAATATCTGATACATATCAAAACAAAAATAAATTTAAAATTAAGTATCCAATTTAAGACACTAGGATTGTTTGGTTGTATCTTGTTGGTACATAAATGTGTACCTTCTTCCACGGAAGTGAAAGATTATACTTCTCAGAAATACTTATGTGTATTATAAGGATGTTTGGTAAAAATTGGAAAAGGTATACTTTTATGTGCTGGGAGTAGTAAAATGTATTGGATTGCAGTGTAAATGAAATGAAACGTGTATTTTTTTATTTGAAAAAATTATAAATTATGTTGTTATTTTTGTAAGTTGTCCTCAAAGTGTAAAGAGGAGTACTTTTGCTGTATCACCAAACACATTTTTTAATTAAACTATAAAAGAGGACCAAAAGTAACTTTTGAGGATGTGCCAAAAATTCCCAACATTTTATATCATTGGATCTTAAATTTACCGATGAAATAAACGAGCATATGGCTCTAGAGCAGGTAGGCCTGCAACAAGGTGCTCGTCCATGGCGGTTGTTGGAGGAGGGAGAAGAAGGGCGGGAACAGCAGCTGCGGTCAAAGTTGCAGTTTCATAACGGGCAACTTCTTCATCACAAACACTTAGGATGACACCAGCGCCATTGGCAACTGCCCACCTTGGAGTTGATGGCATTAGTTGAGGATGCTTCCCAGACCCACGGGATACTATGATTTTTAACCAAAATAGTAATTATAAAGGAGCACAAGCAATTGAGATCATTCTCTGGGGCCATGTAAGTTAATAAGCTCATGTTTGTCTGTTTAACATTTTATACATTATTTTAGTCCCTAATCCATGTAGTTTCCTCGAGAAACTCAGCAACCATATGAAATATCAAGGATATTAGAAAAAGTGGAAGGGCATATACTGAAATAAAAGAATTAGGGGATCACCAAAAGAAATATTGCAAAAATATGAAAGCAAGAATTTCTTTGAGGCTATCTTGTATACCTTATATTCCCCAAGGACATGTGTCTTTCCTGAACCAATTTTCGAACAAAGCACTAACAGGGAGGGTGGAGTATTACGTTAAATGCCGTGTGAGTGGAAAGATGGAAGTTTTTAAATTGTGCAGCAACAAATATAAAAACGTAATTATCTTAAGGGCAATAAGGGAAACTAATGAGGTGTTGTTGCCCAGTTTGAAGAGAAAAATATGGCTACTACTATGCATGAAGCTCCACTTACTAGTTGAGGGTGGTTTGAGTTCTCCCGCTCCATATTTTCCCATAACTCCACCACACCTGATAAGAATTTATCTTATAGTTCAGTAAGCAGGCAAAAGAAACAAAAATACAAAATACTTTTCCCAAGGTTCCTAACTAAGAGAATTTCAAGCAACACCACGAAACTATTCACTAACCAACGAAAGTAGTCACTTCTAATACCCAGAGGAGCACCCAGCAATATATCTGTAATCCATGGAGATAACGGTCTGAAAGTTTTTCTTTCATGTTGAAGATCCCCATTTTTTGAATTAATTGCAGTAATGTTGCTGTTACTGCTACTGCTAGCACCTTCATCTGTTTCACTTTGCTGACGCTCAACCTTGTACACTGGACGGTTGTAATGAGTCAAAATCCTTAAAATTTCTCCACATGCCAGAGCCCACTCTTCAGAGTACTCTTTCTGCAAATCAATAAACTTGCATCAGAAAAGTAGAAAATCTCCCATCAGTTATGCAAATTTATTTAATGTGTAAACCTATCATCATCATAATCAGCTAACCATTCCAATGAAGCTACTGGATTCTATATTATTTGTTTCCAGCATCTACCACTATTGTTGTCTATTTCTATGAATATACTACCCTACCATTCTACAAAAACAATTGTGAAACATTTCCTAGAAGTATTGGATTTTGCTAAGTTGGGAACAACGATTGCTTACCGATGCACATAGGGAGGATAAAACACCCAAAAAAAAAGTATACAATTACCGATCCCAATAATACAGATAACCAGTAGTCATTTACATATGATACAAAATCTAAAATCTGGCTTAAAATTGAATTGTTTATGACATAAGAATACCTCACTACTTGGGCAGACTAACGATATGAAAGAAGCAAATGGAGGACTATTTCGGTCATACTCCAGTGTACCATCAATAATACACGAAATTATTGGAAGGATAACAGCATGCCCATGTTCTGGATGATGGAGGACAAATATTGCTGAAAATCAGAAAATTCAAAATCGAAGAGTTAGCCTAATGCTGGCAACACATAAATAATCTAAAGCGCACTCCACATTTCCATATTTCTTTTTTAATTTATTACCTAATACATCATCAAGAAGACGTCTGTCATTAGATGGATATTGGTTCCGTATCAGCTGTTCAAGAAAGGAGGCATTAATTCACAAAAGCAAAAGTGAATTTCAGGTCAGGAATTTAAGCATTTGTCACGGTCAAAGAAAATACCCTATAAAAGATTACCTCGGCTATATCCTCCGCGAAAAGTTCTGATGTGAACTGACCAAAATACTCAACATAGGCTGTAATTTGAGCCTGAGAGAAAAGAGAGATCACAGTAATGAGATGACTATAGAAGAAAGTTTATATTCATCTAGGAGAGAGAATTATTAGGTATATGAGAGCGTATATAAAAGCATATATTGCCTACACAAATGACAGGAAACCACTGGTTCCATGCAACAACAGAGGATCAAAATCTATAGATTTACATAATTGTTAAAATTCAGCAGGCTTAAAAGAGAAATCTCATTTTTGCAAACCAAATTATCAGCGTTTAACGACTGGCAGACCATATGTCCATGTTATTTAAAATTTAAATTCACTGCTGAGTTGCCAATCTACACAAAATCTAAAAACCAACCTATCACAATTCACAATTTAGAGATCATCTACGCAAAATCCCACAAGCAGACTAACCTACCAAAACTGACGAGTGTTTACTTTATTATTAAGGTAGTGTACTGACTACTAAGTTTTGGTTTTATGTAGTTTGGGGATCAGTATACCAACTAGATTGAAAAATTTAGAACGTAAACAGTGCTTTTGAACTGAAATTCTAATGTTGGCATCCTAATTGTTCGATTTGGTGTAGATTGGTGACTGAGGTGGATATTTAATGATATGGTGTCTGAATTGTAACAAACTGTCAGATGGGTGTACGGAAGTGATAGCCCTCCTTAAAAAGTGCAACCTGGTGCTAGAGGCTTGGCTCATAGAGCTATAGCCAGGATGCAACGGGCAATCGCAACCCCAAATAATAAAGATAGCAGTAAATCAAAGTTGAGGAAGAAAAAAATTAAATAAAGGGGAAAAGATCAAGTATAAAAGCTGAATACATGAAAAAAAATTACGAAGTCAATGGCAACAAGCATACCTTTCGTTGATGCTCTTCTTGTGGTGGAGGCCAGAAAAGTGACGAGAATTGAAGGCTGTCTATCCACTTTTCTGATGATGTGGCCATTCTGGGAGCAGGAATACACTGTAATTACGGAGAAGAAAACAATTTCTACTACAATCACTTACCAATCAAGGATCAGAAGATTGTAGTTTAACATACTAAGGCCGAATCATTCACCAAATCCAGTTTGCAGGTTACTTAAAAAGTAACAAGCTGCTCAGTTTATCTGCTACAAATTGTATCTCCTCAACCTTACTGATTAAGAAAAAGTGTCATTAATGTCCACATCATAATACTCCTAGATCAAAAAAATAGAAAAAAGGTACAAATATGGAATCATATTCCACATTTAACGATCAACTAAAGAAAAAGTAAGTACAAATCGGGTGTGCAAATCAATCAAAGGCGCAAATCAAATTGGTTGCTTCTATCGTGATGAATGATGTGTATGCATTTCAGAACAAAAGTATATTTATTACTATTTTATAAAACTAAATTTGACTGATTGCAGAATAAATCATCATCCATAGCAAAGGAGTAAACTTTTGGGTGGAAAAAAGTTCGAGCTAAATCATTACTCATTCTCACTACAACAAAGCTAAAAAAAACAAAAATATTAAGCAAGATTCAGCTACCACAATCTATTTTTCAATAAAAATATATATATATAACTTGACTATATGCAACATCTAGAACAATAGTATATTTAGTTTTAGAAAAAAGTAAAATTGACCAATTGTAGAACTGATATCATCCATATCAAAGGTATAAAACTTTTGGCTGGAAAAAAAATTGAACTAAATCATTTCTCATTCACATACACAAAAAAAAGAGGCAAAAATTCAAGCAAGACACAGCTACCAGAGTACATCAAAAAAATAAAAAATAAAAAATAAATCTAGGTTGAGGAGTCTCAGTGTATGCATATCTAGACAAGAGCATATTTACTAGTAGTATTTGATAAAAGAAATATTGACTAATTATATCCACAGCAAAGGAGTTAAACTTTTAGGTGAAATTTTTTTTGAGCTAAATCATTACTCATTTCCACATAAAAAAATAAAAAATTTAAGAGACAGCTACCAGACCTTACAAACAAAATCTAAGCTGAACAATTAGTATAAATATTACTCCTTTCCTTTAAAAATTAAAAGGAAAATTGACTAATTACATAAGTGACTTATCATCCATAAAAAAAAAGGAGTAACACTTTTGGGTATAAAAATTAAAAGTTTGAGCTAAATCATTTCTCATTCCCACATCAAAAAAAAAACAAGCAAGACCCGGGTACCAAAATACAATCTTTCTCAAAACCAGAAAGTATTAAAGGAAATTAATCAAATTCCATGAATAATTGGCTACCACTTACCAGACCTAACAAAAAAAATCTAAGCTGAAAAATTAGTATAATTATAAAAATTGAGTGATTACAAAAGTGATTTATCATCCATAACAAAGGAGTAACACTTATGTGCAGAAGTAAAGTTTGAGCTAAATCATTTCTCATTCCTATCAACAACAACAAAAAATTTAAATAAAAAAAAACAAAGCAAGACCCAGGTGCCAAAAAACAAAATTGCTGAAAACCCAGAAAGGATTAAAGAGAAATAATAAAAGTACCTAAATAAATGGGTGGTAGTGATATTATTAGGGGGTAGGATTTAATTTAGGAGATGAGATCTTTTTAGATTTTGGGTGGAGATAAATGTAGAGAGAGAAAGAAGATCTTTAGCTGGGTTTGTGTGTTACTCTCAATATGCATACGTGGCTATGATATTTTCCTCTCCTCTTACAGGCTGTTTTTTTTTGTTTTGTTTTGTTTTGTTTTGTTCCCAGGGGCTATGACACAAATAGAGTGGATCACAGCCTCACCCCTTTCAACATCTTATTCGGCAATATATTTAATATTTTTAATTAATATTTAAATTTAGGATAGTATCAAATAGAATTCTATAATATTATATTTGAGTTTTTATTTTGTTGAATCGTCAAATAAAATATATTAAAGTCATTAAAAAATTTAAATATTTTTAATTAATATTTAAATTTAAGCTAGTCTCAAATAGGGTTCTATAATACTTTATTTGGTTTTTTATTTTGTTGAATAGTCAAATAAAATATATTAAAATCATTAAAATTTTAAATATTTTTAATTAATATTTAAATTTAGTGTAGTATCAACTAGGGTTCCATAAATATTATATTTGAGGTTTTATTTTTGTTTTGGTTGAGTGTCAAAAAAATTCTAAAAATTACATAAAAGACTGTCTGATAATCAGTCTGATTGAACCAGTCTGGCTCTATAGCGTTAATGCTAAGTCATATCTTTTTTTAACTCTAAATTTTATTGTTTTTATGTTTTTGTTGTGTGTTACAGGTAAATATATACTCAATAGATTTAAAGTATTATTATTATTCCGTAATCATGATATCATCAACTTATTTACAAACTAAATTGGTTAGTGAGTTACAACTTACATGGCTCAGTACATAACGAGACAAATTGTCAAAAGTATCAAATTTGAAGTTTTACACGTACTTAGTTTTTTACGCTTGAAATGTGGACAATTAACTATATAAATATTATGATACAACATTTTGGGTACTTATAAATGGTGCGCTTGTAAGTTTTTTTATTTTACACCATAGTTCTATATTCGTATAGTTTTCAATTTTTTGCTGTATATTTATGTTGAATAGTAGTGATTTCGCAAACTTTGTCATCTTTATTTTACTTTTGCTGTTGTGTTATTATCGCGGTACCCACGTAGATAATTTTGAACTTCATCGTTGTACTCTGTTTTTGGGAGATAATCACGTTACTAGTTTTTAAACCAATTCTACATCGATTATTTAGTTGAGCTTGTGTTGTGTAATGTGTCCTGATAAGATTTAGATTACGGAATTGGTAATTCTTAAGAGTGTATGATTAGCGGAAGGAAAGTATTTACAAAACAAAGAAGATACGGGTTGACAAGGGAGAGTTAGCAAAGTTAAACAAGATTGGAATGGACATATGAACCTGAATAAACAATTCTATTTTTTAAGTGGATTAGCTCCGCTGAGTGGCAACCAACATGTCCAGATTGACGAAGTTGCAATAAAGCAACTCTAATTAATTGTTTTATATAGCATAGTTATAAAAAAAAAATCATTTTTTTTCATAATATTAATTCAAACTTAAATGAGGAAATAAATATGACTATTTTAAAATTTTATGTTTTTTATAAATTGTATGATAAAATTGAAGTTACAAGTAGATGATAAAATTGTTGTTTGAGAATATTTAACTTTGCAACTGATTTAATTAGACAAATCGAAGAAATTGCATAGAATATGAGGATCATTCTTTTAAATTATCGTTGTATTGAGCAAATGAGACTTGTTCGATAAAATTGTTTAGAGATATGGACGAAAGGGACCATTGATGTTACTTCTTCAAAGTAAAGAGATCAAGTTTTCAAAATAAAAAGTTCAGATACCAAATTGAATCTCTATTTAAAGCTTTCATGACCATTGGTGAGGTTTATTACGTACGATTGTTTATTGGCCACTTGTAAATTGAAAATAAGATCATGTGACTGTATATCATCAACTGTTGAAGATATTTTCTGAATGCATGCATCATGCTCACGTCCCTTGCCCTTTCCCTCTCTTATTAGTTTCTTTCAATGACTGAAAATTTAAGAATATTACGTGAATAATCGGTGAATGACAAAGCCCTTTGATTTAGAGAAAAAAAAATGCATCCATTCTTGTATAAAGGGCAGTAGTAGGGCTACAAATGATCCGCCGAAACGACTACTTAAAGCTCTGAAAAAGTTTTTTTACGGTCGGGTCGGGTCATGTACATTTCAGAATGAACGACCAGGAACCGATAAGTAGAGAAGTTGGAACACGGTGTTTGTTCACAAAACTACCATTATATTGTGAACCTTAAATACGATTGAGGATCATATATATATATATATATATATATATATATATATATATATATATATATATATATATATACACTAATAGTATTCCGTATCTCTGTATAGTAAAATTGCATGCATATGATACAAGAAATCTATTAACTTTATTCATTTGGTGTTTGCCTTGTACAAAAATCATTTTCTTTTCAACTTCACACTTACTTCACCATATTTAGGGGAGGAGCTAGGGGGGTTAGCGGGGCTATAGCCCCCATATTTTTGAAAAATAATGTTTACAGTGTAATTTTTTTTTTCTGAAAATAGCGATTTAGTCTCATAGATTGATTTTTTAAAATCAAATTCCTCTATACTGATCATGGCTCCGCCACTGGCCTATTAATTTAAATCTCCTTTAACATATATATATATATACTATAGGAATAATATAATGAAGTGAATAGCTAAAGGAAAAAGCAAGCAACTTTGAAATAATGCAATATTACCCGTCCCCAAGTGGTAGTATATATAATATGAAGATGAGTATGAGTTGGATGTTCGTCTTTGTGTAACGTCGACGTGGCTCAACCTGGTGTTAGGAATATATCGTATCTAGTGATAAACCTTACATCCACTTACACATGCCCTTTTTAATTAGGACCATTTCAAATCTGCAACTTGTATGTGGTATGGTCTAGGTATGTCATATGTCATAATATCTATATCTTCTTATGGATATATATTATATATATGCATCCCAACCATTGTCTATGGCTCTGGTTGTAACATAATTTTAACCCCAAAATAAGATTTAAAAAATGTTTTTTTTTTTTTAAAACAAACTAAATTTCAAATTTTAGATCTTTGAATTTTTAGTTCTCTGTTTGCCTAAAAAATGTTTTTTTTTAAAACTAAATAATATGATTATCCAAACAATCAGTGATTTCGAAAATTAAAAGTATCTAAAATCATCTTATAAAATTATAAATTATGGTGATAAAATTGAGAAATCTAGCTGGAATCCTTTATCCACATTAATGGAATTTAGGAAATGACCAAAATTTACCTTGGTAATCATCTCCCGCTTTAATTGGTTTACTGAAGTAGTTAAAACTATCGACCTTGCATATTTGTTTATAATGTTGTTAACTATATTTATAATACACTACTATATCAGAAAATGTGAGGACAAAGATAAGTTTTTTTTGTTGCTATTCTATCTATCAGTATCACTATAGTAGATGTGTTCAAATTAGCAATATAATAGCAATAATCTTTGTTAGTATTTGTATCAACATTTTTTGTTGCTGTTTGTATTGATAATTTAGCCACAGTCAATTCAACGACAAATTATTAATGTAACATCGTCCATTGATCTCCTAACATAGCTAACAGGCGATAGAGCTATCCTATCATATTACTAAAACCGATTAAATTTGTTAAAAAGACAACTATCCAGTATGCAATAGGCACGTACATACGTTGTCAAAATTTGTCCAAACGGAGACCGGTGTCTCCTCCTAGCTAGTTCTATGATGTGTTATGTTACGTAAAATAAAAAAATAAAAAATCATACACAATTTGGAACAATCTAGAATAACACCATTAAGAAGACTGGATTAATTGTTTAGTGACATTGTTATTGTTAAGACTCTAATAGCAACCCAATCAAATTAAAAAAGCATATAAAGCTGGTATTTTACTTATATTTACAAGTCCATCAACGTTGATGGGAACTTTCCCTTAATTAAAAACCAATGAGTATCTAAAACACTTAAGAACATTATTACGTGTTTTTCCCATTGACCGTACACGTATTAAACCACTAAGTTGGCTGGGCCAGGTTATTATTATCAGCCAATTATAAAAGTTTGACAAGGTTTGGACGGCTAGAGATAGCCAAGGGACCCCATCTGACTCGAATTTCCACTAAATTTGTAGTAGTAATTTGATTAGGATGGCTTAATATATGTATAAAAAATAATACTATATTATAAGAAACTGAGAGTCCAATAGAGGTATCTGTTTCTTGTTAATGTTTTCTATCAGAACATTCTGAAAATTCGTTACACACTATGTTCACATTAGTTATCCAATAAATCGTCTAAAAAGTTTATAATGGTTGTCATCTGACAGATAACACAAGTTGCCGAAATGGAACACCGAGTGTTACTTTTCAATGTTGTTTTCACAATTAATTTTTACATTTCGCAGTTTTATTATATTATTGTGTTATAGCATGGTAGTGCATAAGTAAATGCTCCACTACAATAAGGTCAACTAAAATTAAATAGATGAACTTCACTTGAGAAACTGGCTTTTTCGTGATAGAGGATAAGAAAATTGGCAACCTACAGAGTTAATTGTTTGAAGGTCAACAAATTTTTTTATTTTTTTTTTAATCAAACCAGAACTTTATTAATAAAAAAAATAAAAAAAATATCTTACCATGGGACAAACCCCCATAGTAGTCTACTAATGACAAAAACATTGCGAATTACATAGAAAATCACAAGGACCTACATAACATCATTTTTGGGAGTACAAGGCCGTAAAACAAAAGAAACCAAATCCTAAAGCCTAAAACCAAAGGGAGTTGATTACAATCTCAGATTTTCTCCTTATAACCCCTATCCTTATCTCGCCCCTTATAACTACGATCAAAAAGATCAAAAGCATAAGATTTATGATCAATTACCTCAGCCCTAGGACAATAGAATCAGCAAAAAGTTCCAAAAAGAGCTATTAGTAATTCAAAAAAATAAAACGGTACTGGTAAACAGCTTGCTATGTTAGCATATCATCTATTTCAAAGGATAAAAAGCTAGATATCATAATGAAAACCACAAATTTCAGACCAAGAAACTCAGAATAAGCCTCAGAAAAGTCCAAAATACTCAGAATTCAAACAACTTATACAATTTGCTCAGCAGTTCACCCAGCATAACATTTTTCTCAGACCTGAATCTAAAATAAAGCTAATTAGCAGAAAATAAAGCACAACATTTTCTCAGACCAAGTCATCCTTGAAAAGTTGCCTTTTTAGAGCACAAGAAACCTCAGAAATAAATCCTCATGGGTTATAAAGATTGGGATAGATCAAGTCATACCCTTCTATATTTTAAAATAATTACCCCGCAGACAAGGGGTGCTATTTTGATCCAAATAATAAGCAGCATAGACACTCTTGGGTAGGTCCATAGCCCTGAAAGTCAGAAAATCCTTACCATTTGAACCCAGTTTAGCCAGCCCATCAGCAACTTGGTTCTGTTCTCTAAAAACATGCTTAATGGTTAAACAAACATAGTCCATTAAAATAGTAATATCTTCCCATAAATTTGAAAATTTAACGCCAGGAGAGGATTTACCATTCCACCATTTTACAATCATCTCAGAATCTGTTTCTACAAGTATGTTAGTCATCCCAAAAGTGTAGCAAATAAACAGACCATTTTTAAGGGTCATAAGTTCATCATAAGTATTAGTATTTTTTCCAGTACAGCAAGAAAAAGACAGAATAAGCCTACCATTATTATCTCTTAAAATACCACCGCATCCACTGGATTTATCACTAAGTGATGAACCATCTAGATTAAGTTTCAATCTACCAGAAGGTGGACAACTCCACCATACCAAAATGGCTTTTTTCCTTTTACAAGATATAGGCTGGACATTTAAGTTATTAAGTGTTAAGCAATGAAAATTATTAGCAGGTTTTTTAGGTTTGAGTAAAGAGTTTAGGTCTCTAAGCCACTTAATCACTTTGCTAATGATATTATCAACATTCATTTTCTCATTATCAAACCTGTTTTTATTTTTACTTAACCAAATTTCCCATATAATAAGGAAAGGGACTAAAGAAGCCAACATACCTGTTTGAGATTGGTCACTTAAGTTACACCATTTCACCATATTTTGTTTCCAGCAACTTGTTAAGCATATATTATAACCAAAAACCTTGATGAAATAGGTCCAAACCCGGTTGCTAATATCACTATGTCCAAACAGATGGTTAGCAGAATCAAGAGCATGATTATCACAACAAGAACACATAGAAACTAAGCAAATTCCAACTTTTTTAAGATCTTCATCCAATTTAATAGCATCATGCCAAAGTTTCCAAGAGAAAATACTAATTTTAGTAGGCAAAACAGAATTCCAAATATATTTGGCCATATTAAAAATAGGTTTCTTATCTCTAATGAAATTATAAGAGTTTTTAGAGGTAAAAACTTCATTAAAGGAGAAAGGCCAGTATCTAGCCTCTTCCCCATCTCTCAAATAAAGGGTTTTTCTGGTAACTTTGAGCAGAAGTTCATTACCCCCCATGTGATACAGTATATTAGTGTCCCATCCCCCAGAAGAAATGACTTGGTTTAAAAGTACATTAGGGAAAACAACATTAAAAGAGTTACAGAGAGGACCATCACCTAACCAGTTTTCATACCAGAAGCTAATTGATCTTTCCTTGATATTCCATAAGCTGTTATTCACCAATATCTTAAAGAAAGGGTTAATCATTTTCCATACACAAGAAGATTTAGCATTAACAATAGGATCACTCAAATTGAGATTATTTCTGAAATACTTTTGAAACATGAAAATAGTCCAGGGAGAATCAATCTCAAGCAATCTCCAACTCATTTTAGCATGTAAAGCATTCATAAATTCCTGTAAACTTCTTATACCTATGCCCCCCTCATTCATAGGACAAGCTAATCTACCCCCACCTAAGCCAGTGATGTTTAACCTGTCCATCAGTCTCTCCCCAAAAGAAATTAGCAAAAAAATTTCAATTTTATCAATGACTAATTTAGGGGGATTTAAAACAGCAATAGTATGTAGTGGAACAGAAGATAAAACATGTTTAATAAGAGTGAGCTTGGCTCCAGGAGATAAAAAATTAGCTTTCCAGCTAGCCACTTTCTTACCAATTTTGTCAACCAAAGGATCATACATAGCAGAAGTGAGTCTAGTGTAATGCAAAGGAATACCTAGATATTTAGTGGGCAAAGGACCCTCACTGAAACCTGTGGTTCTAGCAATAATATTCTTTCTTCCATGCTTAGCATTGTAGGTCAAAAAAACACTCTTAGTTTTATTCAACAATTGACCAGAGGCCATTTCATATTTATTAATAAAAGACATTAAGGTTTCTAAATTAGATTTGCTACCATTAGCAAAAATTAAAACATCATCTGCAAATAAGATATGAGAAATAGGATTCACATGTGCACAAGTTTTATATGGCAATAGACTGCCCCTAGCCATTAGATCACTCAAACCCCTGCTTAAAACTTCTTCAACAATAATGAAAAGGAGAGGAGAGAGAGGATCACCTTGTTTTAAACATTTACCAGAGGTGAAGTAACCAGAAGAAACCCCATTTAAACAAATAGAGTATCTAGCATTGGCCACACATTTCATTATTAAATCAATCCATACACTGCTAAAACCAAAAGATACCAGCACTTTAATAAGAAAAGACCAGCTTAATCTATCAAAAGCCTTAGCCATATCTAGTTTAAAAACCACATTACCACCCCTAACAGTCTCTCCAAGATGTTTAAAAAGCTCTTGAGCAAGTAAAATAGCATCAGTTATAAGTCTCCCTTCAACAAAACCACTTTGAGGGTTAGAAATAATTTTAGGTAAGACTGTAGCCAACCTAGAAGTAAGAATTTTAGAAACCACTTTATAAAGAACCTGACATAAACTAATGGGTCTAAATTGTGTAAAATCAATGGGATTATCCACTTTAGGAATTAGCACAATAAGAGAGGAAATAGCAGCCAAAGGCAAAGGTTTGCCATTAAAAAAACTATGGACTGCTTTAATCAAATCATTTTTAATAATCCCCCAACAAGTTATATAAAAAGCAGATGAAAAACCATCTGGTCCAGGTGCAGAATCACTAGGTATATCAAAAGTAGCCTTTTTAATATCCTCTTCACTAGGAAGAAAAGTAAGCATACTATTATCAGTATCAGTAACCAAAGTAGGAATAACAGAAAATAAAACAGAATCCATATTGGTATCAGAATAGGCAAAATGTGATGTAAAAAAAATTTCAGCCTCTCCTTGAATTACCTTGAAATCTTCAGTAGTGGTACCATCAGCCAGAGTGATACTTAAAATCTTGCTTTTGGCTCTTTTGTGTCTGAGCATTTGATGAAAAAACTTTGAGTTCCTGTCTCCCTCTTTTAACCATTTAATCCTAGCTTTTTGTTTGTAGAAAATTTCTTCTTGAAGAACTAAAGCATTATAATTAGTAAGGATTTTACTGTATTCTTCACAAAAATTGTCCCCTATAGAGACTAGTTGATTTTCAGCAAAAACCAATTCATCTTTAGCTTTGGCCAAATTGCCATGTATATTACCAAAAACTTCCTTATTCCATTTTTTAATACAATTTTTTAATCTTTTTAGCTTAAAACAAAAATTGTCCAGCCACTCTAAGGGACTATGTATGTCCCAATTATTGGCAACCATCTCACTGAAACCCTCATGTGTAGTCCACATCCTGAAAAATTTAAAGTTAGTAGGACCAGGTGCTTTATCTGAAATGGTGGTGAGAATTAAAGGAGAGTGATCTGAGACAGTTCTTTCTGCTACAGTAAGTCTCATATTATTAAAAATAGCTTCCCAAACAGGAGTTACTAAGGCCCTATCTAATTGCTCAAACATAACCTTTCCCAGATTAATTCTACTGCAAGTATAAATAGATCCAGAGTGAGACATATTAATTAAAGAATTATTGGAAATGAAGTCAAGGAAATCACTTTTATCAGCATTAGCTTTAGGTTTTATCATATCTAATAGTATTGAAATCCCCTATAACCTGCCAAGGTTCATTATGCAAAGCTAAATTAGTCAAATCATACCAAAGTTCTCTCCTAGCTAGACAAGTGCATTTAGCATAGACAATTGTCAAAAAAGAAAGCTTAAGGGCATTAATCCTAATAGTTATAGATTGGGAAGTCATAAGTATAACACTAATATCAATATTATTATTATGGAAAAACCAAATTTTCCCCCCTTCCTTAGTATTGGAAATCACATAATCCATTTTAAATTTGTTTGCAAGTGGGGGAGCCTTATCAAAAATTAACATAGGTTCTAATAAAGCAAAAAAATCTAATTTAAACTTCTTAATGTATTTAATAAGTTGTGCCTGAGACAGGGCATTTGCTATACCCCTGACATTCCGAATAAGATAATTATGCACTTAAATTATTAAAATGTACCTTTTTGGTAATTTTACCTTAAGGTGAGTATCTTTGTGGTGGCTTCCCTCCTCTTTTCCTTAGTGGAACATCAGAGTAATATCCCATTTCCTCTTGCTCTCTTGACACCCCCACACAGGAGTCCAGATGAAGAGAGTCCATCATTTTGGTAGCTGAAAGTAATACCTCAACCTCATGTAAACCCACAGTGCTCTCCATGGGTTCAAATGTGTTCAACAGTGTGAGTTTTGCCTTCTTGTTAGCCTTATTCCTTGCATTTTTCTTTGCTTTTACAGACATTTGGCTATTAGAAATCAGGTCAGGTGACTGACTTTGATTCTTCTCCCCCCTGTCCACCTTATATTGACCAAGAGTATCACATGTTAACCCTAAACCCCCAGTTTCTAGAGCTTCTCTGTAACTACTTGTGACCTTAGGAGTTTCAAAAGTATTCTCAAAATTGGACTTATTTAAGTTTTAGTCCAAAATCTAAACTTATTTAAGTTTTAGTACATGCGCAATACAAAACTCATGATTTTCATATGTTTTTTTAAAATAAAAATTATTGACTTATTAGTAACAAATTTTACGTCTAAAATTAATTTTTCACGTTTAAATAAACTTCTACATGTAAAATATAGATTATTGACTCAAAAATAATTATTTTCATCTGTTTTTATATTTTCATCTGGTTTATAAAATATAAATTATTGACTTCTAGTAAAATTAAGTATTCACGTTTAAATAAACGTATACATGTAGAATATAGATTATTAACTCAAAACTCGTGATTTTCATCTGTTTTTAATATTTTTATAGTTTCATATGCTTTTTAAAATACAAATTACTGACTTCTAGTAACAGATTTTACGTTTAAAATTAAGCTTTTACGTTTAAATAAATTTCTACATGTAAAATATAAATTATTGACTCGTACAAATACAAATTTTAACTTTCGTCAGTTTTTATATTTTGAATTAAAACTTAAATAAGTTGTATTTTTTGGATCTACACTTAATAAAAGATAAAAAAAAATGGACCGGACATAAAATTGCCCTTCTACTAGGCAATTACCAAGGAAACTGTAAATTTGAGCTTGCTTGGCTGCAGCTTAAAAACTCAGTTTATCACTTTTTTGAGCTTAGACCTCCAATCTATCATTTCATGGTATTACTTCAAATATTTTACTATTTCTTAGAACTTTTCTCATTTATAAGTTCAAGATAGTTTATAAGTCGCTTATAACTTATAACAACCCACAAGACAATAATTAGTGGAGTAATTAATGAATTAACTTATTAATTGTAAAAAGGTTCTATTTTTAAGCCACTTATAAGTGAAATTACTAGTTAGCAGTCACAAGTTAAAAACACTATATAGGTTAGAAGTATGTTATATGCATCTCCTAAGTTGCAACTTAAGAACAAGTACGTGTCAAAATGAGTTAATCACAGTTATAGATATTATTAGCGAAGGGGGCGTAGATGGGCGCCGAGACGGGTAACCAATCTCTCTGAAGAATGTTTTAACTGCCAAAAAAAATTGTTTGGTACGTTATAAATAAACACAATAATTTCTACGGAAAAGAAATTGACAAATAAACAGAAAATGGTTTCCTCAAATATATAAATAACAAATATAAGATTTAACATAAAATAATGTAAATGATACCGAAATGGACTAAAATCCGAGACGAGTTAACTGCAAGCAGTTTCCTTTAAACGATATTTACCCTTCCACCTCTGCTTCTGACTAAATGGGGCACTTCGTTCCCAAGGTACAACGTCTATCACATGTGACTCGGCGGAAACGGCACCGAGCCACGGTCGGGCCGTTGGTGGTGCGATACTCTCTCTATATGTATGCATATGTGAATGTGTGTGAATGTGTATATGACCTGTATGAAACTTGTCTTGGAAAAAGTATGTAAAAATGTAACAAGACCGTTCCTTTTTCACATTGTCTTTGTAACTCCTTTTACAAATAAAAAGACTCACATAAATGGGGGAATAAATGTTTTTTATAACCACAAAGTTAATAGCATTCATTCAAATAAAACTACAAGTTTTTCAACAATCCCCCACATGAATGCGATCTAAAACATGGAACGTGCAACTAAATGCAATCGAGAGAACCACGAGAATTCATCGCATAAGGACAAGTAGCGCGCGCCTTGAACCTGCTATAGCGAAATATCTTTCGGATATACTTGTCTTAGGTAGCGTAATACTTTGAACACTCAACGTTTTGTGTATAACAAAATGATACCCGCACAGTGCCTTCTCTACACCACTTACTAGGCCCTTTAGTTGTTGTCCATATTTGGCCCTGGACTGCCTTGGCAAATTCAACCGAGTGCTCTAGTAATTTAGCCCTAGATCATCACATAGTATCGGCCATACACACTCGTTATAGGTGATTTCAAGTCAAATGTGTCCTGACTCACCCCACTCGACCTTCGAGATACTTGATTTATTAAGAGCATCATGCTCACCCTTAAAATGGTACAGGTCTATCACTCTTTCATCATAGAAATGGGTTGAGAACTTATGTTCTCGGCTGCTTTGTTCGGTTACCCGCACAATTCAGTTTTCTCATTGAACCTGAGACTGAAGTTTCTAGTACAGGTTGGGTAGATTATGTGAATGTTTTCAATTTATTGGGCTTCAAACCCCATTTCCCTCGATGATGCTCCGACTCCTCCACGAGTCAAGTATTTTGTATATGGATCCGCATTATTATCCTTAGACCTTGCAAAGTCTATGGATACCATAATTTTTGCTAGCAATTCCTCTTACGGATTTGTGTCTCCGACGAATATGTCATGACTTTGTCGGGACTTTCCATTATACAAATTATTCTGATCCTGTTTAATAACTGACTGACTGCAGCAGTGCACGTTTATTACGGGAACAGATTTTGGCCATTTGGAATACCTTCCAAGATTTCTCAGCCAATCTGCCTCTTCTGTAGCTTGATTCAACGTTATGAATTCTAACTCTACAGTTTCTTCAACTATGTAGGTCTATACAAAAACATTCATGAGACTGGAGTATAACTATTGAAATTATCAACATCGTCAATTTACTTATAGTCATTGACTATATGTCTCACGCGCTTATCAACCTCATTGTTGATGGTCTCTTCCCATTTACACATTATATGGATAATATTGATTATTTCAATGTGATCGATTTACCTTTACTCATGAAGGTCAAGGGTCGAATAAAGTTTCTTTTCTCACCTTTTACTACGCCGAGGCACTTCATCTTCTTTATAAGTTTCACTTGCCCCCATTTTTCCAGCACCGTTTGAGTATTCACTTGTCTTGGGTAGCGTAATACTTTGAACCCTCAACGTATTAATCACACTCACCATGCGTTAGAGATTTTGCGGGAAAGCTTCTCTTTTAGAAAATATGTTTCTCGGACATAGAACTCTATATGCACCTTAAAATCATCTGACTTATGTACTAGAAACCAATCAGCACTATATTTTGTGCTTATCCGATGAACACAGAATCTACCGTTTTCGATCCTATCCAAGTCCTTCTAGGAGCAAGATTGAAACCTTTCTTAGGTAGCACCAAACTTTCACGAACTTATAGTCAGGCACAATGCCTTCTATAATTCTAACTGTTTGGTCCAACTTCCTAAGCGATAGTTTGTTCAACACATAGCTTGCGGAAAGCTCACTTCCCGCACAAATTCAGAGTTTTACCCTGAACTTATCAACATGATATTCATCGTTTAAGAACTACTTTTTTTTTTCGAGAGCATAATAAGTCGTTCCTTAACAATTGGTGTCATTCCAACAACACAATTCTGTGAATGGCGTCTCATATTCACCGTTTCATTTACACTGACCATGTATTCATATCCATGTGAATATACCGTTTCGGAACTAGTTAGACAATATCTAACACGTCCAAGAATAGTATATCATTTAATGATTAACACTTAATCATTGGATTAAAGTTGGTAGATTAACACAACAGAACACCCATGATTAAACATGTTTTCTGACAAGCTTTAATCCTCAACAATAGAATTCACGTATTCATTCTTACTTGAATGAATATCTCGACTGATTTGTCTTTACTTCTCATCAAGTAGACATATCAGTGTTCAGTACAACCATCAATAAAATGAGGAAATACCTTTTAACTCCTTCTTGGTTTGCACCCATCTCAAATGCATCAAATCATTAGGTTATGTACTCCGTTCGAAACTTTGAACTGAAGAGTTAGCAGTACATTGTGTGACGACCCAGATTTCCAGGAAGGAAATTCTGTGGTGCGGTGTTGTGCGTCAGTCCCACATCGCCCAGATATGAGAGTACTCGTGTGGTATATGAGCTTAAAGATCCATTTCCTATCAACAAGGCCTTTTAAAGCCGTGCGGCACAATAGCGAGGACGAAACTCCACAGTTAAGCGTGCTTTTAACTTGGAGTAGTAACAGGATGGGTGACCCCCTAGGAAAGTTGTGCCAAAGCGGACAATATTGTTGATACGGGCGTAACAGTTCGTCTGTAGGGCCGGGTCGGTACAGGTGGTATCAGAGCCTCTTTCTGGCCAGAAATGTGGGGACTAGCACGTGTGTGTGAACCCCTGAAGGACGACGTGCCCGACGAGGACGTCGTGCCTAAAGGGAGGGTGATTGTGACGACCCAGATTTCCACGAAGGAAATTTTGTGGTGCGGTGTTGTGCGTCAGTTCCACATCGCTCAGATATGAGAGTACTCGTGTGGTATATGAGTTTAAAGATCCATTTCTTATCAACAAGGCCTTTTAAAGCCGTACGGCACAATAGCGAGGACGAAACTCCATAGTTAAGCGTGCTTAGCTTGGAGTAGTACCAGGATGGGTGACCCCCCTGGAAAGTTGTGCCAAAGCGGACAATATTGTTGATACGGGCGTAACGGTTCGGTCTGTAGGGCCGGGTCGTTACACATTGCTTCGAACACAAACTCATATTTGTGTTTCAATTTAAATAATAGATTTAGAAAAATAAAACATTTATGATTTTATATTTTCATGACCATTATACCATGTCAAATCAGAGATTTAGTTGAATAACTCAACATGTCATTACTGACCACAAGAGTATCGACTAAAATGCTCATTTTGAACAAATAGTCACTCATGTATTGCCACAAACAAGCAAACTTATCACAATTTGATTCTAGTGTTTTGACTACCGAAAGGCTACTGCCCTTTAGGTTTCAAAAACCACTAGTTATGATTCAGATTTGTATGCTTCCACTTATTAGTGGATTTCCAAACGTTTAAAACGTTTCCATACTTTAACGCCCCCACAGTTCATGCATTCTATTTGTCCTCACTCAGGACATGCATATTTTTTATTGAGAAACTTAACCGGTTTCAATTTATCTTTTATTTCAGACGTTTAAGGTCTATACCATTGAACCGTTAGATATTCTCTCACTCTCCCGTAGACGCTTTGGGATACGTTTAGATTCTCGATTTACAGGATCAACGGGTTACCTCCATATTTGTGGAACCCTTGGGGTTCTCCCCCAATAATAGTAATATAATATTTCTAAATTATTATTCTCAATAATAGCAAACTCAGCATATTCACAATATATTTTACTAACAAATTAATAATATATTATTTCAACAAATTATTAAATGTGTTTTTTCAACAAATAAATGAAATGTTAAATTCCAACAAATTATTAAATGTTCTTTCAACAAACTAATAAAATGTTATTTTAACAAATAATAAAATAGCCGATATTTATTTATTCTTAAAATAGAACTCAGTGGCCATTTATAATTTGTTTAATCATCAAATTATTTGCTCTTGGATGAACAAACTTGGTTATTAAATAACCCTTCATCCAAATATGTAACCGACTCGTCAATGCTATTCGTATTTAGCTAATAAAGCTCTCCACCATAAATATCAACAATGACTGTCGTTAAAATACTTTGTAACTCTCCAAATTAAATTGCGATTAATCACAATCAATAAGAAGTTATAAAATACTCGTCATTAATCTCATTAATGATTACCGTTACAAATTTTGTAACCCTTCAAATTAAATTGCAATAAATTACAATTAATAAGGATATCACCCATTATATCACCACATTAGTGTCTTTAATAATGGTGATTTCGAATTTGTAACCCCGTCATTAATATGCACTCATGCAAAATTAATAGGAGTTACACCGACACCCACAATGTTCTGGTCAGTTCCAGCACCCACTGTGTTCCGGACATTTCTCGCAGGAAACTGTTTGTTATCTCAAATAACAAACACGCACAATCTAATTTCCGAAAATGAAACTAAAACTCCTCCTTCGCAAACACCAAATTTCTATAACCACGCATGATTTCAAGAAACTGATTTTGCAAGAGTATTCTAGCTCATTCCCGAAAAAGATTATCAAATTTTGAAAGATTTATTCAGCCGTAAACACCAGATAAATCTGATTTTACAAAGAACAATCTCAGAATTTAAACAAGTTCTGTCGTAAACCCCAAATTCTGAAAATCAGAAAATGGTTTTACAAGAACTATTTCGAAACCAGTTCTGTCGTAATCCCCAATTTAATGGTTTTTACTAGAACTGTTTCGAATAATCACCAATCCTCCAATTACATGGTAAAGATCCATGTCTGCACAAATACTCATCGAAAATTGTTAGTCGTTTTATTAACATGAAAATAATAAACACGTATAAATCCACTAACAAAATAATCTAGTCTCTAACTAGATTTCTCGATATAAAATTTCCAGAATATATACGGTTTCACAAAACAAATTTAAGAATTTAAAACCAACTAATTCTCATTCTATAATAAGCATCAATTAAGTCAGTAGCCCGATCTTAAATTCCTTAAGCAATAATTGATACTAACAAGTCATCATGCATGTAACGTATGAATGATTGAAAATATGCTCATATATTATTCACAATTCAAACTCATCAGTAACTAAACCTTTAAATACTCACAATGATACATGGAATTGCAACGTTACCATAACAACAGTTTTAGCAGTTCAAAACATTAAAACAAGGTGTAATATAGGAACTTGCTAAAAGAAATTGGTCATGTAACTAAAACACACTTCTCTGGAACCATGTAATCAAACATGTGCATGCCAACATATTATATATCACAAATTAACATTAGAAGTTTAATGAGTACACATATGTTAGAACAACTATCTAGACATAAACATACACACAAGATTACAAATCCTTAAATAACATGCACATAATTTCAACAGTTACATGTGAAATTAAAACACTCAAGTCATTTATAAGTTACAAAGCCAAAAATTTACTCATGAAAATTAGTACGCCCCATGTCAACACATTAACGTCATTGCAATATGGAAACTCATGTCAAATACTAACCATGTGTAACTTACAAAAATTCAATAATAACATTGTGAGAAAAGTAGCTATCATGTGAAACTCCAAAAAGGCATTACCACGTATTTCACAATTTGTCTACTAAATTTATGTAAACAAGTTCCAGTATGTTTAGTATAATCATAACAATATCAAGTGAGACTAAAGAACATAGTTAAAACTAAATTTAACCAACCAGTCAAAGTAAGAACAAAACAAGTTGTACCAAGGTGCTTCTACCAAATAAGCCTCTAAATATCAAAACAATTTTCCAATAAAAGAGCTTAAACAACTAATCATACGTCACTCATATACAAGCATGCATGCATCTGAACAATTTTTGGTCCTATAACCAAACTCATGTGTATTTAATTACCACACAGTAGAACATGCAAACAAACAACATATAACATATATATGCACACTATGTGTTCATATGAATCATGCATGTACAATATAATTCAGAGCATAGACAATTTTAACACCAAACATGTTATTTACACATCAGAGACTGTTAAAAACCGAAAAATTGGAATTTCACCAAAATCTCAAACAAGTTAAAACAACACAAAACGCTTTTGACAATTCAACCGGAAACATCAATTTCTTAAAACCAAGGTTTGTTAGAAAAATATTTTCTAAAGAACCTTCTTAGCCACGGAAATAATTTCTGTAAATCCATACACCGAAATTATTGTATTAACGTACAAAACATAAAAATATCGTTTAAGATTGTTGGGTACGTTGTAAATAAACACAATAATTTCTACGGAAAAGAATTGACAAATAAACAGAAAATGGTTTCCTCAAATATATAAATAACAAATACAAGATTCATAACATAATGTAAATGAAACCGAAATGGACTAAAGTCCGAGACGAGTTAACTGCAAGCAGTTTTTCTTAAACGATATTTGCCCCGCCACCTCTGCTTCTGACTAAATAGGCCACTTCGTTCCCAAGGTACAACGTCTGTCACATGTGACTCGGCGAAAACGGCACCGAGCCACGGTCGGGCCGTTGGTGGTGCGATACTCTCTATATGTATGCATATGTGAATGTGTGTGAATGTGTATATGACCTGTATGAAACTTGTCTTGGAAAAAGTATGTAAAAATGTAACAAGACCGTTCCTTTTTCACATTGTCTTTGTAAATCCTTTTACAAATAAAAAGACCCACATGAATGGGGGAATAAATGTTTTTTATAACCACAAAGTTAATAGCATTCATTCAAAGAAAACTACAAGTTTTCCAACAAAAATAACATGCGGATTTGTACTTGTTTTCTGCAAAGATATGCAAAAACGCTTCTATGTTCAAATGGCCAACTCCCGAAGTGTCTGTCATAACGGCGAACACTATGAAGTTTCAATTGCAACAGCAATAATAGTAGTATAGTACTACCTGTTATGAGTTATCAAGCATATGGCACAAGTACAACTTCAGTTACACTACACTAATGTCAGTTACCATTCAGTCAGTAGAATAGTTTCAGTGGGAATGATAATTGTCCATGCTGTTTATTAGAAAAAAAACAGTATCTTTTAAGGTAACTAATGTTTGCCCCAGCTCTGACGAAAGCAATGATCAAACTTGTAATTTCTCATTAACCGAAAGCGAAGAAAGAGTATCAACTTCTAACAACCAAAAAAACCAATCATATGCTGAAACCAACTAGTTCGAAAAATTGGCAAAATTGACGTTTAATTCAATTTAAAAGGCTTTAAATTCTGATCCACAGAACGGCTTTGAGAGAGAAATTGCTTTGTCCTTTCAAGAACAGCAAAAAATATCGAACCACCTATTCCTATCCATAGTACTCTTGGTCCAATTCCCTGCCAGTAAACGAACTTATTCATTAGATTAAGAGCAGTACAGTGCTAGCTTTTAAACAAATAGTCACTTAATTCAACTACTACAATAAGATTCACTTAATTCGACTACTACTATAAGATTCGCAGATCTCTTAAAAAATAAGATAAATCCTTACCGATTTGCAGTTCCTTTCTAAATTTCAACTCAATATATATACGGCCTACAATCTAAGCTAAATTGGAAAGTTCAGGGAATATTGCAAATTCAGAGGAAACCATTATTTTAAGCATGATGGGGAAAGGATCAAATTTTGACTAAATAAGATTCTTTATCTCGGGAGAAAAGCACTTCTAGTCTTCTACATTCTAACAAATATGGAACCTTCTGCTAAGTAGCATGAGAAAATTGTACCTTTAAAAGGGCCGGAGCTCCCTCTTCTCTGAAGATAGTCCTAGCACAATCAATGGCACCCTTGTATTGGTTACCACTCCCCTAAGTAGAAGTACATAAAAGGAGGAGAATAAAAATGTGCTCTTCATAAAATAAAATAAAAAAGATAACAAAAACGCATATACACTGCTCACCTGAACCATTAATCTAGTCTTTATGACATCGAGAGGAGTTGTTACTGCCCCAGTTATTGCTCCTGTGAAGTGGTGAAGATAATTTTTTTAAAAACATTGGAGCACTAGCATCCGGTGACGTTTGCACAAGTACTCAAGTGGAAATAAGTGAAAATTAATCCCAAAATAAAATTTACCCTTTTCGATGGATGAAATGCAAGAAAGGTGTTACATTTCAATACCATGATATATGGGAAGCTACGTAAATTTTAGCACTAGGTTACGAGAAAACTTACGAAATCTATACATGAGAAATCCTAGCTATTGTAATATACGACTGC
This sequence comes from Primula vulgaris, assembly GCA_963920805.1. Classification (NCBI taxonomy): domain Eukaryota; kingdom Viridiplantae; phylum Streptophyta; class Magnoliopsida; order Ericales; family Primulaceae; genus Primula; species Primula vulgaris. The sequence continues at coordinate 35,872,022 of OY987212.1, forward strand.
AAGTACACATACATCCTTGTCTAGCGGGAATGTCACAAATCACAGTACATTCATAACGTTTTTCTTCAAATTAATATGACTCCCTTAAACGTACATACTTGGACTGTCGAACACCAACGAGAACCAAAGAACACACACTACTTTTCTTAGCTCAAAAGTATGAATTAACAGTTAGTTCACCACATGCAAATGCTACAGACAGAATTGTAGGAATGACTGTATAATAAAGGGAAAGATGACATTCAGACCATCACCCTGTAACATTGCAGAGTTGTTTAGAATGAGTATTACCAGCAAAAGCACCGATTATAGCATTCTCAGGATCATTAAGCTCCCTCTTTGCCTGGGAAAGGAAAACAACGACATAATCATCATTTCAAAAGTTTAGAACTATCAACACATAGATCTTCTGTTCAGTTTACACATGAGCAGTTTGTCTGATTTCCGCACAGTCTAAGAAAAACAAGAAAAACAAGAAAAACAAAGCTTTATGAGAGAAACAAAAATGAAAAAAAAAAGTGAGAAAATTTATTTATGTCTTAGTGACGACCGACACCTTGGAGACACATGAAGTTTGTAAGATTGCTGGCATACTGGGATTCATCAGTATCCTCTAGAGAAGGAAATTTTGAGAAAAGGTTACACTATCATTCAAATCCTAATGGATATAAATCTTCCTTCAAAATACTTGAATTCTTAAACAAAGAGCAAAAGTAACCTATCTTGTACCCAATTTGAAGCTGTTTGAATATGCAAAACAAATTGCCAAAATGATAAGAAAAATAGGCTTACTGCTAGCTTGTACCCCATCCGAAGCTGCTCGTACAAGCAAAACTGGAGGGCATCAAAAGGTAAATCACGCAATAAAAAGGATCCATATCCCTGGAGTGTCAAATATAAAACATGTATAAGTGGAGACAATGATAAGAATCAAGCTAAGGGGCAAATAATCTCCACTTTCAGAATAAAGAACCCTCTCACTCCTCCTTGAGTAAAGATTTAAAAGCTAATAAATTAAATTCAGATTTCGCTTCTATGAGGGAAATAAATCTACACACAGCATAGAGGCCCCTAAAACCCTCCTTGGCGACAATACAGCGGATAGCATTAGGAGCAGAAGAAAATTGGCCTGTTTGCATCCTTTGCTTAACCACCTGAAAAGCTCTTGATACATTAGCTATATGTATAAATTCATAGAGAGAGTTTGCCGAGTACTTGAGGAAGATTGAAGGATAAGTGAGATATATACCTCAGTTGGCACACGGACAATAGAAGAAGAAGCTCCTCCAAGAGCACCTGCAGTCTAAATTATTGCCAGGAAGATAAAAATATAACATTTGAGGAATCTAAGAAATGAGCTAAAACTGCTAAAAAGCATGAAAAAAATACAAGGCAGGTCAATATCAGTTACAATTTTTAAAATTAAGTTATCATTGGAATTCGATTTTATACACCAATCTACCAAACTTAGCAATTAGTACACACTACATTTCTCGATGACTCCGTGTACTTAGTGTACCAAATCCAAAAAACTCATTGGTTCATGTACTAATTAGCTACAAATACAATTTTTAGACAATATTAGATCACGTTCTTTGTATTTCAACACTATCCTATAGTGTTTTTATCAATTTCTGTCCTAACTCTATGATTTTTTTTCTATATTGTGCATGAAAGTGCAAAAACAAATCCAGGTTTTTGTACTAATTGCTACCTTTTGTAGGTTTGTCTACAAAAATCGAATTTGATGGTACATTAGTATCCAAAGCTGTAACTAACCTGGAAAGATTACTACCTCGTAAAGGAGAAAACCAAGTGCATGGTAAATTAAGCATGTAAAATTGGTTTCTTATTGGGCTGAAGGTTTGATCTTAACCCTTAGAGGAAGCTCAGAAAGAGAGGGTTTTGAGACATCTAATCACCAGACACCAGCTACGTAAACATTATTCTAAAGAGTCTTTTACGCTCATAATAAACAGACTGGCTTCTGGATGTATTGCCATTGGGCTTGTATTTAAGGAGTAATCATAATCAAAGTCAATTGTTCCATTAATGGATAAAGACATGTACAAATAAAGGTGATTTTAGCAACATGTGTCTGATCATCTATATCTATAGACAGTAGCGTAAAGGTTTTGAAATTAATTACCAGGTGAGCCAAGGCACTTAGGTGTTCAGGGAAGCTCTTGAGTAACTTTTGTTTTGCCGGTTCATACACACCAACGAAAATAGCAGATGCCCTGCACACAATACAGGACCCCTTTAATAATAGATGCAATAAATAAATTTAATGTCACTTCAAAAAAAATCAATTTAATGTACTAAATTAAGCAAATGAAAATAACGACTCGTGAATTGTCATTTGCAGTTGCACTTAACAGAATATTGTACAAGCTATCATGTGCCTAACTGCATATACTACCAAAGGGTTCTTCAACTGTTTTCGACACCAACATATCACTTTTTTTTTCTTTTTCCGTATTTTGTAATTGAATTTACTAACATAACGCTATTTTGCTTGATCATTACACTCCACCCGATTTTAGCATATAGGTAAGCGTATTAAAAGTTATTTAAAGATAGGAAGTTATTCGTCAAATTAAACGCGGTAAAAAAATTAATCTATTTACATTAGGTTATTGTATTAAAGGTAAAAGAAAATAGGTGCCTTTACCAAATTGAAGTTCCGTGATAGATTACTGTAGAAAACAGTTTCGACCCCCGTACTAAACCCCAAATGTCAAAACAAGAAGACTGAAAATGGAAAGGATATGTAAAATTGTAAACATACGGTAATACACCAACAAGATTTGCAGCCAAACCAGAGTAGAGTCCTTTTAGTACAATTTTACCCCCACCTCGAACTGCCTGACATAGCAATAAACACTAGGTGAAATAACTTCTTTGTGGGAAAAGAATTATAAATGTTTTTTTTACAAAAAAAAACTCAATAGAAGTTCATTCAATCAGTAGCATCCACAGGAACATAGCTGTGACTAAATAAAGATGATAAGAAATAAGAGCAATCGATAAGTACTAAAATCCAAAATCCAAGTTGTTTTAGTCAGGTGTAGCTAACCAATTAAGGAACTACTAAGGACTATCACCTTCTTGTAAACATAGTTTTGGTCAATCCTAAACTGCGGAGGGTTTGACGGCACCTTGAAAAGAGCTTTTTGTTGCCAAAAGTCATTTTCCATAAGTTATTTATGTTTGGTGGATGCTTTTTGTTAAAACATAACGAAAAGGAGGGAACTTCAAAAGTTTATTTCGAAATGTCACAAGCTAATTTTCACAAAATGCTTCCAACCGCTTCGTGCGGGCATTCTATAATTCAATCAACATTGACAGTATGCCAAAGCTTTTCAATATCAACTATAAATTTTTGTATTTACAAGTCACTTTTGACTTATACACCAAAACACTAAAATATAGAACTTACCGCATCAAACTAATCTTTTACTAAATCGCCTTTTCATAAGTCATTTTATGTATCATCTCTTCTACGTAACGCACTTTTGCAGAAGTTACTTTGTTATGAAACGTCCACTGAACCACGTTTAACATACCCGAATAGCTAAAGATTTACAAATAAATAAATAAATAAATCTCTCCGTCCCATAATAATAGTCCAATTTACTTTTTCACTGCATCCCAAAATAATAGTACAACTTGTATTCTTAAAAAAATTAGTTTCTCATTTACCCCTAATTAACATGTATTGTTTTCTATCAAATCATGAATATCAGTAATATTTTAAGGGCACATTTGATTTTTTGTTTACATATAATAAATACTCCGACTAACTTTAACCACATTTTTATTATTCGTGAAAAACCTAAGTAGAATATTATTAGAGGAAGTAGGCAATAATATTATACCCAAAATAACAAAAAATAAAATTACATAAAAATAAAAAATAAAAGTATTATTAACCTGCCTGAAGTCGAGTTTTAATGGTATCAATTGGGTATAAAGCTGCTTCAACCAAAACCCCAGAAGTAGCTCCTGCTATAGCACCATCTGCAATGCAATTAACCCAACAAAAATAAATTATAACAAAATATTAATATACATATCATTATGATATAGTGTGTTAAATAGTAAACTACTAAATGGGGAGCTAAAACCTACCAAATAAAACCTGTAAAAAATCAACTGGCTTGTCTCTTCCAACATTGGCTAATGTCGACACCTTATTTGTCTCTTTTGGAGAAGTTGACATTTTAATCTCTACTGTTACAAGATAAAATAAAATAAAATAAAATAAAAATAAGGATAACTGGTTAACTGGTTTGATAAAATATTTGGTTTGTTTTGTTGAAAATCACAAGTATTCAATTGAATACATTACACCCCTCAGGTTTCAAGTACCTCGTTTTTTGACCCCTGATATAAATTTTATGTGGAAATGACAATTTTACTATAGCTTACTTTATTTATAAGAAAAAAACTTACATGATGTATACATAGTTGTTATCACGAAATTATTATTTTTATTTATTAAGGGGTTAAAATGACTTATATTAATGTTTTATGTAAATATTTAATATGCAAAATTTGAGTTATGCTAATTTAGAGAAAGTATGACTTTAATTTTTTTATGTAAAATAAATATAAGATGAAATATATGTTTAGCTTTAATGTCTTAAATTAGTACAATGAAAAACATTTGAAGTTCATTTTGCAGGTAGTACAAATGCACTTATTTTGCATCATTTGTACTAGTGATCAAATATACAGACCAAACGTAGTTCATGTTATCAAACGTATTATTTGTAGTTTCCACCAGACTACTAATCAAATCCCGATCTTCATCTTCAAATGGTGATAACAAACATGAAACAAGGCCTCGGTGTATGTGCGATGTTTTTAAAAGCTCGAGGAGGTCTGGTTGAAATAAAAAAAGTGTACAATGTTTTGATTTTAACCAAAGCTTAGGAGTGTGTACGATGATTAATAATCTTTGCTTTGAAAATAAATAACACCCATATGTTTCAAGTCTAATCAGGCATACCCTAGAGTTTTTTGCCTAAATGGTCCAGTGGACCACACAATTGCCTAGAATGGGCTATCTTTCTGAAATATTCCCAAAATGGTCTACTTTCGAAAAACGACCGATCGAAATGGTTAAAACGACCGGTCGTTTTATTATTGAACTCTCTGGAACAATTTGGACAATAAACGATCGGTCGAATTGGACAATACGACCGGTCGTTTTTCAGACAAAAACGATCGGTCGTTATGTACATTTCGATCGGTCGTTTTTCAGAAATACTTGTACTTAAAAAACTCATCTCATTTCCACAGACCACTGTACTCATCTCATTACCACTGTAAAAATAAAAAAAACAGAGCTCTTAGATCATTTTAGGGCAAATATCAGATCTCTTCCAAAACAGGTAAAAACTCAATATTTTGTGTTGTTGGAGTATTATTTGAGTAAAATTGTTAATTTTACCGTGTGGTTATCGAAATGAAAAATCCTACAATTATGTGTTATTGGTGAGGTACGATAATGGAAACTATTAGCAAGGGGTTATCTTATGATATTTCTTATAAAAAAATTTTTAAGTTATCTAGAAACACGACATACGACCAATTTTTGGAAAAATTGTTTAAGGTACTTGATGTATCATCGACTTCAAATCGTTTGAGTTTAACATGTCGTTATCCATATCTGACTACACTTACTGAGTTTAAATATATGCGATTGGCTGTTGATGATAATGATTCGTTGGAAACCATGCTTGAGTTAATAGAAGAAAATGGAAGAACGTTTATAGAGTTATATGTTGAAATTGAGCAAGTTTACTCTTTTGATCAAGATTACGGGTTGTATTATAATATTCTTTCCACTAATGAAATCGGTACATCAAGTGGAACACCCATTCGACAAGAGCCAATGCATGAAATCGGTACATCAAGTAGAACACCCATTCGACAAGAGCCAATGCTAGAGGTATATTCTGAGAACAACGAACCAGATTTGACACATTTGGATGCAGTGTGTCGATTGGCAGATAATATTGGTTGGTCGATAGAACTTGGGGATGAACCAGAGGATGAAGATCCGGACTTCAATATTAGCGAAAACGAGTCTGACGATGACGAAGAAAATGTACAAGAAGTTGAGTACGAAGAATTATCATCTGAAATGGGCTTGTATATGGATGAGGATGAAAACGACCAATCAAGTGGGTCACAATTGGCGAATAATACTATTCCCGATGAAATTCCTATGCATCAACCAATGTCAAGTTTGTTTAATGAACCGTTCGACACTCAAGAAAATTATAGTAACCAGAGAAGCAATTATATGATGTATCCTGGATTTTGGGATCCTCACGTTAATGATCCTTTTATTGGTCTTTTATTTAGGGATAAAGAAATGTTGAAAAAGGGAATAAAACTTTGGTCAATCAAACGTAACATCCATTTTTCCACTAAAAGTTCGAAGGCAAAATTTTGGGAAATTCGTTGTAAACTGGCCGAAACTCAACAATGCAAATGGAAACTACGAGCTTCACTAAGAAAGAAACATGGATTTTTTGAAGTGTCGGTGTACAACGGTCCTCATACATGCATTCATGCCGAGCTTACAACTGATCATCCACAGTTAGATTCCAATCTTGTTGCCCAAACCATTCGAAATGCCATCACAACTAATCCTATGATGAAGATTTCATTAGTTAAAGAGATTGTGAATGCCCGCTTTGAAATGTCAGTTTCATACAAAAAAGCTTATTTGGGTAAACAAAAAGCAATCGCAGAGATATTTGGTAATTGGGAAGACTCGTATAAGGTTTTACCTAAATTTATGAAAGCGCTTCAAAAGTATAATCCCGGTACCGTAGCTTCTTATGAGACAACGCCAGTTTACGATGTGGTAACAAATTCAGTGGGTGAGGTATTGAACAGATTTTTCTTCACATTTAAGGCCGTTATTGATGCATTTCAGTATTATAGGCCAGTTATCGCTATTGATGCTACTCACTTATATGGGAAGTATAAAGGTAAGATTTTGTTGGCCATGGCATCGGATGCAGATAATCATGTTTTTCCCATTGGTTGTGCATTTGTTGCTGAGGAGAGTACAATTTCGTGGAGCTATTTTCTTTCTAACATTATGCGACATGTGATTAAAGAGCGCGTGAATATTTGTCTAATTTCGGATAGACATGCTGGTATTCTAAGTGCAGTAAGAGGAGTTTGGCGTGGTCAAGGTTTTGTTCATCGATATTGTTCAAATCATTTTTTGGATAATTTTAAGAAAGCTTTCAAAGGAGATCCTGACTTACACAAGTTAGCGGAGAACGCCATTTGGGAATTACAAGAAAGAAAATTGAAAAGAATCATGGAAGCAATAAAAGTCATGAATCCTCAAGCATATCAATGGTTGATAAGAGAGCCTGCGGAAAAATGGTCATATTTTCATGATAAAGGGAGGCGACATGGTAACATGACCACAAACATGGCTGAAATTTTCAATAATGTTTTAAAAGCTGCTCGTAATTTACCAATCACTGCTGATGTGCAGCTTATTTTCTATAAGTTGGTACACTATTTTTGCGAGCGGAAAAAGATAGTAATCGGGATGAGAAACAGCGGCACAAGATATGGTCCCAATATCCTTAAAATTTTAGAGAAACGTAGGTCGGACATTGGTCATACCAATGTTACTTTCCATTATGAAAGAGGGGTTTATTCCGTGTGTACAAGTTCAAGAAATTCCAGGGGAGGCAATACTCAAGTTGTCGACTTTTCACTTTGGCAATGCGATTGCGGTAAGTGGCAGAGTGATGGAATCCCTTGTTCACATGTGTTTTCCGTATGCGCTGCAAACCGTCTTGATTGGGAAGCTTACATAGTAAAATATTACAGTCTTGAATCATACGAAGGTACGTACTCGGCGCAATTTTGTCCTCTTCGGCATCAAGACTATTGGGATGAATGTGATAGATTATTTCTTCCGGATGTTACTCTTGTAAGAGAAAGGGGTCGTCCAAGATCTACTCGTATTCATAATGGTATGGATCAGTCGGAGAGACGAGCACGTATGAGATGTTCTAGTTGTCAAGGGCGAGGACATGATTGTCGTAAGTGTCCGTATCCAATACGTCCTCGACGCTTATGATTTTAGCTGTAATTGTCCGCTTGTAATTGTCCGCTTATCAACGAGACAATATGTATCTTGTACTATTTTAATTTTCCGCTTGTAATTGTCTTTTTTAAGATGAAATATATATATTTATTCTCAGTGTTTTTTCATACTGTTTTTTGAGAAGATAAACTGGTTTGTTAAGTATGAGAGTAAATAAATAAATGCAATTAACATAAAAAGTAGAATGAACAACATAAATAAATAAGTGCAATTAACATAAATATATATATTTGATTGATTTTATATATATTTTAGTATTTATATATATTTTTCTTGCCAAATCAGTGTCGAAAAGTGCAAAAATTTATTTGTTATGTCTAAATGTTACAGACGACCGATCGTTATGAAAAAACGACCGATCGTTATTTCGGTGTGCTCACTGGAAGAATTCTGTCCAAAAACGACCGATCTCTGTGAAAAACGACCGATCGTTTTTACACAGACGACCGATCGTTATGAAACAACGACCGATCGTTATTTCGGTGTGCTCACTGGAAGAATTCTGTCCAAAAACGACCGATCTCTGTGAAAAACGACCGATCGTTTTTACACAGACGACCGATCGTTATGAAAAAACGACCGATCGTTTTTTTAATGTGCTCACTGGAAGAATTTTGTCCAAAACCGACCGATCGATTCAGAAAACGACCGATCGTTTTTCTGTATTTCAGCCTTCTAATTGTTTCAAACCCTAAATTTTTCATTATCTCAAAACTATATCTCTCTCTTATATATAAAAAATTCGCCCCTCTTCATCAAATCACCCAAAAATCCCAATTTTCTATAAATATATTACCCAATTCCTCTTATTATCCGTATAATCACTCTCGATTCATTCCGTTTTCTTAAAAATCCCCAATTCTTCAAAACCCTAATTCTTTTTTCAACTATGGTTCGTACAAAGAGCGCCTCATTCAACCTCGCCGATGAACATGAGGACGAGATCGTGCCTCCGCCCACTCGTCGTCCGGCTATTCCTCGCGCTCGGCGCACCGGCTCCTCCTCCGCTCCCGGTGCCTCTTCCGGCCCTCTTCCTCCTCTCTATCCACCCGAGATGGGTAAAAGAGGTATATTGACCAACTTCACTCTAGACATGGCTCTTTTCCGTGAACGATTTTCCGATGTTATGATAGATTTAAGTTTTCACAAACTCGATACCATTCTTACTCTAAAAGAGCCATTTTACAAAGAAAACGTTTATGAATTCTATTACAACCTCGCTCTTGATAGGAATGATGGCGCACTTCGCTTGCGTTCATCGTTTAATGGACAACCTTTCGTCTACGGTATAGACCGTTTACGAAATTTATTACGCCTAGATAATGACGGTGTTCATGAGTCTAGTGAAGAGCTTTGTGAGACTCTTCAGATCGATAACTTCAATGATCTCAAAGATGAAATTTTTCATCCTAACCATATGAATCGCTCCAACAAAGCCCATGGCCTTCTATTCCGCAACAAACTAGCCTACCACATCCTCTCTCACATCGTCCTCCCTCATACGTCCAACTTTACGGATGTTACTAACGAGTACATCTTCCTTCTTGGGTGTATCCATCGCCGAGTCAAACTTGACTTCGCGACACTCATTCTCTTTAAGATGGATTCGCTTAAAACAAAATCCAAGAATGGGTTACCTTACGGTGCCCTAATTTCGGCCATCTTGAAAGACCAAAATCTCGTTCCCGGTGGAACGTTGTTCAAAAACAAGGACAAACATATTTGGGACACTTCCTATCTTTCCCAAATGTCCATAAAATTCCATAATACCGACAAGTCTATAACTTGGTTCGGTAAGCGGGTGTCCGGCCCCGGCTATACCTCTCTTACCCCCGAAGAGGAAGAGTATGTCGGCCCTAAGCCAACACCGCGAGCTTCTCATGAGGACGTAGCTATCTCCTCCGATTCCATTCCCCCCACCGATATCGGTACCTCCTCTCGTCCCTCTCGAGTTCGGGGCAAAGGAAAAGCCCAAGTCGGATCCTCCAACCCTCCCCCGCGCACGGACGACTTCCACAACGCTCTCTATATAAACCAATATCGCAATGCTCAAATGACCCGTCGTATGTTTCGATCCATGAACCCGGGTCAAGAAGAACTCGAAGAACTTGATCGAATGAGCACCGAGCAAAGGGCCGAGTTCAATCGCTTCTTTCCCAACCTTGCCGGGCCAAACAACGACGACGACGACGAGGATGATGCAACCTCCCACCGCGACTAGGCGGATATTTTTTTGTTATTTTTGATGATGTCAAAGGGGGAGAAATACCCTCTCTTTTGTTTTTGCGTTGTATTTCTCATTTCTTTCGATTTCGAACAACGTTGGTTTTTAATGTAATAAGTAGCAAACGCTTTATTTTATGAATCATTATTATGTTGCTTATGCGTTGTGAGTTTGTGCACTTATAGTATGCGTTTTTATCTTTTTTATGTTGCTATTTATCATTACGTGTTAAATTGTATGACGTTGTGAGATTGCGTATTTATAATTCTACAAATGCGATTTTGTTGTTATTATAACTTGTGCGTATATATATCTATAGTTGATTGGGTTATTTGTGTTGTTTTCATTTGTGGCGATTGACCGTTTTTAGGCAAAACTATGGCCAATTTATCGCTTGCATTTGATCGTTCGTTTTCCTTAATCGTTTAGCTTTGTTTAACTTCGTTTTAAATCGGATGTTTTAAATCGGATGTTTAGTAAAACGTCACCTACACATCTTATACTAAACATATTAATTTACGACATCATTTTATGTGATAATACTTGTGCTATAAATCTTCCGGACAATCCGATGTACTAAACATATTAATTTACATCATTTTTTAAGGGATCATGTTCAAAAAGGGGATCATGTTTTTATATATTTTTTGCCAAATCAGTGTCGAAAAGTGCCAAAAATTCTTTGTTCTGTAAATTGTTTACAGTCGATCGGTCGACTGTGAAAAACGACCGATCGTTTATTCACAGACGACCGATCGTTATTAAAAAACGATCGATCTAATAAATCCAAATTTCTTCCAGAGAGTTCACAAGAAAAACGATCGATCGTTTTTCAGAAACGACCGATCGTTTTAGGTATAATTTCTTCCAGAGAGTTCACCATAAAAACGATCGATCGAAATGTACATAACGACCGATCGTTTTTGTCTGAAAAACGACCGGTCGTATTGTCCAATTCGACCGATCGTTTATTGTCCAAATTGTTCCAGAGAGTTCAATAATAAAACGACCGGTCGTTTTAACCATTTCGATCGGTCGTTTTTCGAAAGTAGACCATTTTGGGAATATTTCAGAAAGGTAGCCCATTCTGGGCAATTGTGTGGTCCACTGGACCATTTAGGAAAAAAACTCCATACCCTATATCTCAAAATATATCATCGACACCCTAACTTCGCTGTTTATTTAGGGTGTACATAACCTTTCTAACTTTATTTTAATCTGTAAATATTTCATCATAATGTTTATATTATTAGCATTGCTAGATTTTTTTATAATATTTGTTCGATTACATGTTACAAGATTTTTTTAAAAAAATATTTCATCAACATAAAATAAATAAATCATTGTCTATTTGTAAATATACTATAGTTACAAATTAGGAAGTTAAGATTGAGGGATCAATACAAAAAAAAAAAACTCCAATCAAGCAGGGGCGAAACCCGGATGATTTTTCTCGGGCGGCCGCGGTGTAAAAAAATTGTCGAATTATTAAAAAAAAAAAGTCGAATACAAAAAAAAAAAAAATCTATGTTCAACATAACATAAAATAAATATGAAATCAAGACAAATGACATTGGACAGTAAAATAATTTTGTATGTAATCTTGTTTGGGAAAATACAATGAGTATTTAGAAAATTTGGTAATTTTAAAGTAAAAAAACATAAAATTTTAGAAAAAAAACTAATATGATTTGAACTTCTAACCTTTCACTAATTTATGGTCCAATTTTACCACTACCAGCAATTCTTTTGTTTAACTAGGGGGCCCATCAATGTATATATCTCATAATTTTTTTAATTACATGTATAAAAAAAATAAATAAATAATTTGAAATCGTCGTCGGGGTGACGACGGCTACCCCCAACCCCCCTTGGGTCCGCCCCTGCAATCAAGGACAGACAAATCTGTTGTTTGACGATGTGTTTTGGTAAGACTGAAATTTGTCGTATGCTTTCTCTGATTAAGACGTTGGAAATCAAAATCTTTCACTATTTCCGTTTGCGATGTTTTTTTTGGTAGTGGACATTGGATATTAAGATTAGAATAGTTCTATATTTGATTAAGTTAAGTTTTCAATTTTCATCTAAACTTTATGTGTGTTGTCCTTGAGAGGACTAAATAATTTAGCGTGTTTATTACCCTTTTAAGCATACTATGACTATTATTTTCCTATAATCATCATGCAAAGGTGAACAATACATTTATTTAATACTTTTACTCCAACATAAAGTAATAAAAGTATGACTCCTAAGTTTTAGAAATTTTTAGGGTTGGTCCTCAAAGTTGAAGTTTACCCCAATACCATACATCTACAACGACAAGCAAGGAAAAAACAATTTGCATAATACAAATCCAGTGAAAAATATGTTTTGTCCAATGGAATTTATAGATTTTGGTAATATCGTATGATCAATTATAGTTATATAGAAACGAAATTCATATGACTATGTAAGCTTTTTTTTTTAATATTGTTAGAATTGAAAATTAAAATATAAAAAAATGAAAAGCATCTATGTCTAAGGGTTTATTCGTTAGTATGGAATAAATTTTGTTTGAAATTTGAACGAAAATAAAGTGTTACAACTGCTTTTGACTTATTGAAAAAAGACTAGTCAATTTGATTATTTTACTATTTCTTTTGTAAGACATGTGTATAACTTTTAATTTAGTCATCAGATACATCTGTTGTAATAAATGTAAAAAAAAAAAAAAGTCACTGTAAATGTGGTTACCTTATCATCATGTGACTCAATGACTCTTATGCAATAATAACTTTTTTCGACGAAAAATTAATCCAAACAAACTCATAATTAATTAAATTAGTTGGAAGATGGTATATTCTACTACTTTTATAGAATAGGGAATTAAACCAAAATGGAGCGTAAGTAAACGGAACAAAAACATAAAATTCCTAACTTTACCATAATAGAAATCATATATGGTCAACGATCGATTGATTGATATAAATGATAAAAATTGAAATGCGAAAATAATTTGTTCTTAATTTTGGAGTACATTCATATCTATGAAGGTATTATTTAAATTATAGCTACAATTATTAATACTGTAAGTGCAATTAATATAAGCGGCAACTTGCAAGTACACAATTGAACGAAATATGACTTGCTTGAAATTTCACCATTCATTCTTTTCTTATATACTAGCAGAAAGTAGTCAAGACAGACGGGGTCACTTCACTTAGGGCGACTTACTACGAAGGAGAAGTTGCAAATACTTTTATAAAAAACATTTTACACAAATGCTTTGCCCGGTTTTATTTTCTCATACACATAAATTTTTGTGTAGACATTTCAAATAATATTTTCATTTAAAAGTTGTTAGACCATATAAGTAATTAAAACTATGAAAAACTTATCGAGTCATGGGACCATATAAGTAAAATAATGGCAAATAAGTCAAGCCTTTGTTTTCTGTTTTGTCCAACACGTGGCAGCTTCTGAGTAGTACTTATAATGTATGAAAGCACTTCCATGTGACCATATGTTAATTTTTAATATAAGGTAGACTTTTTAAAATACTTCTATATTAACTGGCTTGATAAATAGAAAGATTCACATTCACCCTTGTTTGGTTGTTTTGTTGAAAACTTGAAAACCAGAAGTATTCAATCGACTACACCCTTCAGGTTTCAAGTACCTCACTTTTGACCCCTGGTATAAATTCTATGTAGAAATGACAATTTTACTAGCCTACTTTATTTATAAGAAAAAAAATTACGCGGTGTTTACATCGTTATTATCATGTTTTTTTTTATTGATTTAGTGGTTGAAAAGACTTCTGTTACTATTATATATAAAATATTTCATATGCATGATCATATTGATTTATGTTGGTTTAGAGAAATACATACTGTTTTTTTTTTGTTTTTTTATTATGTAAATGTAAATATACAATGAGAGTTGAAATATCTGTTTAACATTAGTAAAATAGAAACATTTGTAGTATATATTGCCGGCATTACTAATGCACCCATACTGCCTCTCATTGTAACCGGGACTAGATATATAGTTATGACGCAATATATATGTTGCCAAACGCATCATTTGTGCGTTCTATTAATGGACTACTAGTCCAATGACGACCTCCTACATGATACTGCCAAACAAGACCTAAGGGTATGGGCGATGTGTTTACTAGCTCGAAGAGGTCTATGTGATTGAAATTAAAAAAAGTATAGAGCGTTTTGATTTTGACCAAATCTTAAGAGTGTGTGTGGTGATTAAAAACACCCCATATGTTTCAAGTCTAAACAGGCATACCCCATGGTGTTACAAATACATCATTAACACCACCTCCTTAGCATTTTATTTACGAGTAGTTTGAGTGTGGAAATGACTGTTCTAACTTTTATTTACGAGTAGTTTGAGTGTGGAAATGACTGTTCTAACTTTTATTTAATCCATAAATATTTTATCATAATGTTTATATCGTTAGCATCATAGATCTATTTGTCTTTGTCAGATTATAAGTTTTTTTTAATATTCTATTTATGTCATAATCCATTTACATAAAAAAAAATTAACTTTATGTCACTTTGTATATATACTATCGTTACAAATTAGGAAGTTAAGATTGATGGTTATCAACATTAGAATATGTATATACTCCTATTTGATTAAATTTTGTTTTCGTTATACACCTAAACTTTATTTGGTGTTTCTGACTCTTTTAAGCATATCTTAAAAAATACTCATGTATTAATAAGAGCATTGGTATCAATGTATGTATGTGATATTATTTATTTTTTGAAATAATGTGATATTATTTCTTTAGACTATGGAATTTGTACATAAAAATCATTTGAAATAAGTGTCCATAAACTAACTTTCATGCAAAACTCACCTTATTTAAGAAAAAAATACATTTAGTGTATACTACATCATCGGTGTTTAACGATTTAGTTACTGAACTATCAATTTTAACAATTGATGATTTGAGATTCCAAAATACGAAATGTGTCATAATTAAAGACTTAAACAAAACGATAAAATTGCACTTACATTTCTTGCATATCACATGTTGAGTTTAATTAATTCTATCAGCATTTATCAAAAATAGATACTCAAATACGATATATAATTACTGTAATTTCGTTGATTTATGCTGTTAGTTCCCTAATTGGACAAAATTTTATAGTTTGGTAGCTCAATTGTTAAAATTTGTAGTACATTAACTAAATTATTAACCACTGATAATACAGTACACTAAACGTATTCTCCCTATTTATGAGGGGAGTAGAAGCTCTTCTTGTTTCAATTAAAAAAGGATAAATTAACAAAACATACTACTTTTGAAACTAAATTACAAAAAACATACCCTTACAACTTTAACTATCAAAAACATACCAAACAATTTTAATGATGTTTATTCTCTTCTTTCGCTATCTCTCATTTACTCTCTCTCTCCTCCCTTATTATCTCTCTCACCAATTCTTCTCTACATCTCTCTCATCTTAGTCTCTCTCTCCTCCATTGTTGTTTATATTTTTATTTTATATCCCACTCTATCTCTCTCTCCTCATCCACCACGAAAACCCGTCACTAACTATATATGAAAAATATATGAAATTGGTGAGATTGTTTTCTATCCCGTAATATATGAAAAATAAATGAAATTTGTGATATTGTTTTCTGTTTATTGAGTTTTGAGACTATTGTAAAACTTGTGAGTTTAAAGTTGAAGGAGGAGAATTTATATGTATAGTATTGAGAGAAATTTATATGTATAGTATGAAGTTTTAAAATTAGGGTATGAAGTTTTAAAATTAGGGTATGAAGTTTTAAAATTAGGGTATGAAGTTTTGAAATTAGGGTATGAAGTTTTGAAATTAGGGTATGAAGTTTTAAAATTAGGGTATGAAGTTTTGAAATTAGGGTATGAAGTTTTGAAATGAGGGTATCAAGTTTTAAAATTAGGGTATGAAGTTTTGAAATTAGGGTATGAAGTTTTGAAATCAGGGTATGAAGTTTTAAAATGAGGGTATGAAGTTTTGAAATTAGGGTATGAAGTTTTGAAATCAGGGTATGAAGTTTTAAAATTAGGGTATGAACTCTTTTTTAGATATTTGATTGTGATTCAGAACATTTAGGGTATGACATTTTAAAATTAGGGTATGACATTTTAAAATTAGCATATGAATATTTTGTGAGTTTTTAGTCATTTTGAGAGAGATAGATGGGTGATTAGCATGTGTTAAAAAGATGTGTGATTATCGTGTGTTAGAGAGAGATGTACGATTAGAGAGAGAGAGTTGCGGTTAGAGAGAGAAAAGTTAGATTATGGTTTGATTAGAATTAGAGAAATAATAAGTATATATAGGTATGTTTTTTGTAAGTTAAAGTTTTGGAGGTATGTTTTTTGTAATATAATAGAGGTATGGTATGTTTTTGTTAATTGCCCCATTAAACAATGAAATATATGGCGGAGTAAAGGTTTGTTAGAGTTAGGGGTGGACACGGGCCGGATTGGGGCGGATTGTTCTCAATCCTAACCCGTCCCGTAAAATAAATGGCGGAACGGATTGTGACGGATTAGTGAAATTCAAATCTCAACCCAACCCAACCCATTATAATTAAAACTCTAACCCAACCCAACCCATTATCAAACGGGGCGGATTGAGTACGGGTTGTTTCTTGAATTTTCATTTTAGTCATTAATTTTTCATTATTTCGCATAATTTACCTAAATATTTTTTAAAAAATAAATATTTCAAATAGAAATATAAACTAAAAGTCAACCAAAGTACGTTCGGAACAAGTAACAAAGCTAAAACAAAACAAAACAAAACAAATTGTTCTTCATCAACATAATCAAAATCAGAAAACTACATAACAATTGAAATCAAAATTAATAATCCACTGAGTATGACCATCAACCGGAATTATTTAGGGAGAACATGAGTTTGTCAAACGATAAAATAAAGGGAGAGAATGTTTTATATTTATTTAAAAAAAAATACTGTTTTATATTTTTTAATTAATTGATTTGATCACAACCATTGAAAACCAAATAATATGAAGAATGAAACTTACCATTTTCACAGAGAGAGAGGAATACAGAACTGGAGAGATGAGAAAGAATGGATTGTGAAAAAATAGGAAGAATGGAAAGTGAATAGGTTATTTGGAACCGGATAGTTTATTTTGAACATTGGGAAACGAAGAGTTGGACACCTTATTAAAAAAGATCTTGAGAAAATTTATATATATATATATATGCGGATTGAAACGAGTTGGGGTGGATTAACCCGCGGTTTGGAAACCCCAACCCTAACCCAACCCACGAATTTTTTTACGGATTGGGGCAGGGCGGATTTAACTTTTTTTGACACCCAACCCGCCCCAATCCGCACGGATTGGTTACGGGACGGGTTTATGGATTTTTTGCCCACCCCTAATTAGAGTTATAGATAAATATGAAGAGAGAAAATATTAATAGAATAATATAAAATATATAGTTAGTTGTTATACAGATGTTAAAATAAGTAAATTGATAATGGTATAAAGTTAAAATGTTACCACAAACGTGTAAAAGTGTGTTATTTTAGGCTCTGCTTGTTTGAGTGGAAAATATTTACTCGAAAAAATATTTTTCAGGAAAAATTAATTTACTGGAAATTAATTTTTCCTCTATTCGTTTATTGAGTGTTTGACGATACTTGGATTTTTCAGGAAAATTTACTGATTAAAAGCGTGTTTGACATATACTTTTGTCGTAAAAAAAAATACTTTTACAATAATAAGAAAAATTGCTCAAACTAAACTCATTTTAAAAAACAATGAAAAAAACCTTGATTAAAATGAGTCACTTATAATTTTTTTTTACAAGTGACTCATTTTAACTTCTCATTGCAAAAAAAATGCTTTTACAATGAAAAGTTAGAAGTTTGACGATACTTGAATTTTTCATAAAAATTTATTGACTAAAGGTGCGTTTGTCATTAACTTTTGTACTCAAACAATTGCTTTTACAATGAGAAAAAACTTGTTCAACATAAGCTGCTTTTAAAAAATAATAAGAAAAAAACTTACTTAAAATAAGTCACTTATAGCTTTCTTAGCTTTTAATGACTTATAACTTATTTTTGTTTATTAGTCATTTTTCACTTATTTGAACTTATAGACTTATAAATATATAAAATAATTTAATTGGAAAATTATAACTTTTGGTGATTTTTGTGTGTAAAAGGTAAAAAGTATTCAAACTCCTAACTTCTCTAATTTTTAACTTTTTCGCGAAAACAAACTTTTGAAAAGATAAAAAAGTTAATATATCAAACATCAATAAATATCTTTAATTAAAAAGCAAAAAAAAAATGAGATAAATAAAATATAATATATGTATTTGTAAAAACGATATTTTTTTCCTCACTAAGAAAAATGTTTTCCATCCAATTTTAGAATTAGTCAATTTTTCTTGTTTTTCTTAAGAAATGGAAAATATTTTTCTTACTTTGTTATTTTACTATCAACCAATCATATGTAAAATTCATTTTATTTGAAAAATATTTTCGTTTGTTAATTTCCCGTTGAAACAACGAGAGCCTTTAAGGAAAAATTTAGATTGATGGATGCTGGTGCTCTTAATTTTACCGGGAAATTCCTAAAATTGTCAGATAGCTGAATACGTGGGAAAGTTTTGGTACGCGCTCCAAGGCGTTTTGCCACTGTGGGGCTCTGTTTAAAATTTTATATTTTACTAATATTAAAATAACTACAGAAACAGTTATCAAAGTTTCAAGAAATTTGTTTCATTTCAGCTTATATGAAAGTATGATAACAATGGACAACAAAATCAGCCTCTAGTCATATCATTTCATTCCTGTCCGTTTTTTATTACTATAATATTTTGTATTTTTAACTCATATGAGTTGTATTATGTATGATTCTGAGGACCAAATTTGAAAGAGTATTATGATAGCGGTCAAATTTGAAGGAATATTATATACCAATCAAATTTGAAAAAACTACGAAAAGGGCCAGGAACGGTTCCAACATCCAATTTGGAAAACACAAATTTTGGGCCTCCAAGTTTATAAGGGTCTTATTTTCTTATATATCTAATATTACAAAAAATGTCCTTGCCTTTTTAATGTTTGAAAGCTCTTTCATTTTATCGGAACTAAGTACTTTAACTAATTGTTTAAATCACTTACCAATAAATATATGATTCAGTTTTTAGATTTTATCTCGGATACAAATCAATATTAACTATCCAGGTTGTGATAGCTATTGAAAAACTAGTACTTTTCCCAAACTAAATGTTAATAAATTTCATTACTTCATAGCCCGTAATGACCTTTAATATATTGAGTTTAAGCGGTAATTTTTTTTAAGTAATTGAATAAATAGTGTTTACCTTACTATTATTAGTTAAAGCCCATTTTTTTGTATACTATTTGAGCCTAAAAAATGTTGTAGACGGCACTGGGAAGGACAAAAATGTCAGTATATGATATTGGAATGTCTAACGACCAAATCCGTTATGAATTTGAAAACCAGGATACTGATAGTAATTTAAGTAAAACTACGGGTACCAAACAGAACTTTTTTGTCAAGTCTATGGAGACATATGGTGTTATTGACAAAGTCAAATACTACGTAAGTATAAACAAACAATTGATAGCAATTTAGTTGGAACACTTTACATAGAGAAGAAAGATTCCTGATACACTTTTAAATTACGGAAATAGTATATATGCCCATTTGATTGTCTATATAAGAAAATACAGCCCTTTCAACAAAGCTCATTTGATACCATTTCTTGACTTTGAGTTATCAACCAAATCTTCCAAGTAATTTGTTTTACTCATTTGCTTTGCAGCTCTTTTGGATAATCTTTCTTGGGTTCTTTTGGTAAGACTATCTTTAATCCCTTTTATCTTTGTTTCAGTTGATCATGCTTCCATATATGTGTATAATATTTGGTATGCATGCTTGTCAAGAAACTAGAATCTGTTTATTTAGACGTTTGTAGGATGTTTAATTATTTATCGGATAATTATTATATGATCTTGCAGTTATCAAAAATTGATATGAAAACAGAATTTTCTATTTCTAAACTCTTAAGTTGTAGTTTCTGTTTTCTGTTAACTCAGCTATATGTATGAATTAGTTCTTACTCCAACATTATAAGTACAAATTTCTGAAGAAATTATCCAAGATTCAGTTAAAAACTGAAATAGACATACCTTTATACATATGCAAGTTTGTAATTCTTGTTATATACCATTTTCTTCACAGAAGATTGTACAATTTTATCGAAACTATGGCTGTTAAGAAAAATGGATTCATTGTTCCTGAAGAATTGATGAAGCTATTGGTGAAACTGGCTTCGAAAGGGGGGGATGTGATCGATAAAGATATGATTACAGTTGTACACCTAAGCGGTGCTATGACTAATGAGGTTTATAGAATAAGCTGGCCGACAAAAAGTGAAGATGGTTTCAAGACTGTTTTGGTTCGTATTTATGGTGAAGGGGTAGATCTTTTTTTCAATCGGGACGATGAGATACGAACTTTTGAGTGTATATCTAAACACGGGCAGGGCCCCGGACTTCTTGGCTGCTTTCCAGAAGGCCGAGTTGAGGAATTTATTCATGCAAGAGTACGTAATTTAATTTCTGTAATTTTTTGCAGATTTGAATTTTGTACTATAAGTATTAAATGTTTATATTCAGATTTTGTAGCTCAATTTAACTATTAATAGCCAGGGTATGCTATAGTTTTTTTTTTCCAGCTTCTTTTAGTGTGAGATTTAATAGCCAGGGTATGCTACAGCCTTTTCCAACTGAGAACTTGCTTTATATAAACAATTGCAGTCAATATCATCAAACTTGAAGAAAGAAATTATAAAGCAATAAATTTTAAATTTGTATTGCAGACTAGAAAAAAAAAATGTCAAGTAGTGCATTTAGGAAATGTTACTAATTCAGGAATCTGTGAACTGCATAAAAAAAATGCCATTTACTATACTTTTCCCACAAGGGCCAAGACTAATTAGAAGTTAGAATTTTTTTGCAGTTCCATAAATCTTGATTTTGTTTCCAATTTCAGACACTATCAGCTGGCGATCTTCGTGATCCTGAAATATCCGGTCTAATAGCAAATAAACTGAGGGAGTTTCACAATCTCGATATGCCCGGTCTAAAGAAAGTTGTCCTTTGGGATCGAATGAGGTATATTCATATTTTCCAACAAGCCGAAATATATAAAGATTATATTTTGAACATTTAAATGCCATACATAGTATATGTTATTTACAATTTTCTTTTCAAATCTTAGGAACTGGCTAGATGAGGCTAAGAGCTTGTGTTCCTCTGAACATTTTGAGAAATTCTGTTTGGATGATTTGGAAGATGAAATTTACAAACTGGAAAAAGAATTTTCAAGTGATAACCGAGAAGTTAGATTTTGTCATAATGATTTGCAATATGGCAACATCATGATCAATGAGAAGACAGAATCAATCACATTGATTGTAAGTATTCGTCTCCGGTTATTAAATGTATATAGGTTGTTTCTGCATTTTTATTAATTTTTTTGTATTGGACATCGGTTATTTGAATTAATATTTTATTTTTTATTTTCGAAACAGGATTATGAGTATTCTACTTACAATCCCATTGCCTATGATCTAGCAAATCATTTCTGTGAGATGGCAGCAAATTATCATACTGATACACCTCATGTCTTAAACTACAATCTATACCCAAGTAAGATGGATTTTTGAGTGGTCTGTTTAAGATGTGCATTGTTATACAAAACTAGAAGGGGAATGAAAACAACATTTTGGTTTTTTTTTTTATTTCTTATAACTTTGCAGGTGCGGAGGAACGTGAAAGGTTTGTGAGAGGTTATCTAAGTTCATCAGGTTAGTTAATTGATGACTTGTGGATTTGGTTATTAAAAGCAATTTGTTATTTGTCAACTAGAACTTAGCAGAAGGCCTCAACTCTTAGGCAAATTTGGCTATCCAAGCGAGTGATTGATGACTGCTAAAATCTAGTACTTTGTTAAAAGGAGGCTTCATGTTTTTTTGGATGCAGTTCCTTGAGATTCTTATTTTCCATTATTAATGGAGAAGAGATAAATTGTCTTTTGTTTCTCTGTGTACAATCAATTTTGAATTTATTTTTTTTCTGGAAGTTGTTTGGTCTGTTGTCATATTTGCTGGAAAAACTCATGTTAAGTCGATGAAGGTTCTATTGATAATTGCAAATGAATCGGAAAAAACAATACAATAAAACTAGTATTACAGTAATATTTTTAGTTAATTTTCTTTAAAATTCTAAAAGTCAACCAAGTAAAATCTTTTGTGTACTTGCCTAAGCAAAGCTGCAAAGGTCCAAAATTAAAATGTTTCATAAAATTATGGCGGTTATGTGAATTACAGAGGTTCTTACTCCTTTGCTTAGGATATGGGATCTACGAAGTGAGAACATAGTTCTTATAGTTGAAAAGTAGGCTAATCTCAGTGATTTTCTTGTTTGTTGGGAAAAAGTGCAGAAAAAAATGTCCATAACATTGAAAATTTGTACCGCGTATACCAATCCCCAACTCTTTTACTACTTTTTCTTACTACAGCTTTTTTATGATTGTCTTAGTTAGGAGTATAATTTTTTTTTATATCCACATCATGTAGTATTCAATATAGTAGGCCATCTGCCAAATTTGTCAAACTCATTGAAATTTAACCCTAAAAGGAGATAAAGGCTTCCAACTGTTAAGTCGTCCTTTTCCAGTTGATATTATTTCTTCCAAGTTGTTTGAGATTTTCAAATAGTCTTTTGGCACTAAGATGTTTTTATGTGGGGCAAACTCTGTGTTGATAAGTATGTGATAAGCTGAATTAATATAAGCGACTCGTCAGTTTTATCTTATGATCTTATCAAAAATGTGTATCACTCGTGTTTGTGTAGGGAAACAACCTAGTGACTTTGAAGTAGAACAGCTTGTAGATGATGCAGAAAAGTACACTCTTGCAAACCATCTTTTCTGGGGATTATGGGGAATTATTTCGGTAAGGCTTGTGTAATCTAAAGAGCAAAAATGAAAACGAAAATATTAAATTAGTTGAAAGTTAACACTGTCATGTGTCTAAAAGACCATAGAACAAGCTTGCCAAAACGAGAACGAATAAGAAAACTCTCTACACGGATCAGTCTTTGTATTAAAAATTTCATTGTTTGTTTGCAGGGATATAAAAACAATATAGATTTTGATTACATGGAGTATGCAAGGCAGAGATTTGAGCAATTCTGGTTGAAAAAGGCTAAGATCCTGGGTACTCCAAAAATGTAATACCAGTGAGGGTTCTATGTAAATCTATATACTAAGGCTAAATAAGGGGTAATTTTTATCATTCCCCCGTCTATGAATAACTCATTTAGCAAGTGTCTACGGTATTGTATAGGTCCTACGTACCAGTCTGTAATGATAATTGATAAACAGTGTATTATGTACATATATTTACATCAGTGGGACATTTTCGCCCCATTAATAATGCAGCTTAATTATGCTTATCTAGCACTATCATGCCGTGAGAAAAAGGGTGTTCAATTATGCTTTATACTGATTTCAACTCCTCACAGTCACCACTAATTTCTTCCTTAGGCTCTTTTCTATGACCAGGTGATGATATAGGTGGGGGGTAACAATATTTTTTTGACAAGGAATCATTAAACTTAAATTTCTACCACTTATTTAATTTAAAATGTTTACTAGTATAACACTTTTGAGTATTTGTTCTCCACATAATATGATAAAAGTTCATATACGAAATCAGGACATTCTTTTCTTGTGTACATATGTATACATGTAGAATCTTTCCAGCAATTATGATATTCAATTCGGTGAGACGTCAAAGATCCTTAGATTCTAATTAAAATCTAGAAAATATTGTCCCTACCATTTTAGAAAGTAGAGAGTTATAATCATTTGAGTCCATACCATTCCCTTTTTACAAATAAAGGGGGGGAATATGCATTGGCAATGTCAGTGGTGCAAAAATTATCAATATTATTCTGATTGAATGGTTGAAGCATGGTTGAGTGATCCTTTTTTTTGGGTACATTTTAACAATTGAATGTGGGAATTTATACAAATGCATTTGAATTGTAATTATCTGCTTAAAGCGGAAGTTTCCCACTAACTTAATTAATCCTCCAACAATGACATCGAAAGGTACTGAAAGAACGCATTGCAATTATGTTCCTAAGGGAGCATTAAATCCCGACGCCAAGTTACTATTGTGAAATCTCGTTTTTTTTTTTTGAAAAGATAAAACCTCGTTATTTGAATAAACAAGGTTTGACTAGATATAGTGTGATACCCTCACAAAATAAGTTATCTCGTTATATTCGAGTTGAATAAACATTCGTGGAGTAGCTTAATTAGCATTACGCTAAAATTTGACCAGGCCTTAGACACTTTGAAGAATTAAACTAGTAATATGTTCAACACAAGAACAAAAGAAAAAAACCACTTAAGAGAAACATACATACTAATACAAAAATAGAACTATTTTACTGATACTGTGGTACATAGATTCATGCCTAAATAAGATTACAACACCTTCACATAAGAGACACTACTGCCTATTTGATTACAAAGAGTAAAAATAAAAAGAGACACTGCCTAATGACATTTGGTTCATGTATGCTCTATCTTTTGTATCGAGCCTATTACGCCGGTATACCTACCCTACCCAGTCTCACTGAGTTGTCTAAGAAACAAGCAGCAGAAACACATTCCATATTCTCACAGTCGGCCAGGCCGTTTCCCTTTCGTGTTGGGAGATATCCTTAGTTTGGGCCCATGTTATTGAGCCTGCTAAATATACAGTCGTTTGTCTTTTCATATTAGAATAGACTGTCTTAGGCAGTCTTAAACCTCAATTAACAGAGTTGATCATCTTCATTTAGTAGTATATAACTTGGGGTTAATGACTAATGACCAAATATTTCTTTCGGGTTTGTGTGTGAGTTACTAAAGAGCTGACAACTTTCAAATATAAACAGAGTTCGAACGCAATAATGGAGTGCAGTGGTGCAATACCGTGCAAAACTAGTAGTGGATGATGTACCGGAACTAGAAGGCAAATGAAAACAATATTTTTTTGTTTCTACGGTATTCCTATAAATTTTTCATATTTATAGGATCGTGAAAGGTTTCTGAAAGGTTATCCGAGTTCAGCAGGTTAGTCAATTAACGACTTGCAGATTTGGTTAATTAGTAGAAGCAACTTGTTGCTTGTGAGACTATTTTTGGTCAGGAACACACCGAAAAGGCTTTTACTCTTTTAAGTTTGACAAGGCATATTTAGCTATTCAAAAAGTGACCAATGACCACTTTTATCAACTATTAGTATGTGTTAAAAGGAGATTTCACGTCTGTCTGGATGAAGTTCGTTTGCTTTTCAATTTCTATCAAAGTAAAAGAAAATATTGTCTGTCTGTGTTAGAATCAATATTGAGTGTTGTGGTTTCTGAAAGTTGATCTGATGAAATAATAATCGATAAATAAACTCAAGTTAGCAGATATACTTCTATTGATGTTTGAGAGTAAATTAGAAAAAACCTAAACTGCATTATAGTTGGCAACAGATTTTTTAAGTAGATTTTTGGATTTTATATTTTAAAAATCTGTGGCTGTTTAACAAGTCAAATTATTCTAGATTTTAAAAAATTACATTTTCAATAAATTTTTAAAATCTGATTTTGTAAAAAAAAATCTACTAGCGAAGATGGGCTAAATTTAGTTGGCGTCTCTCAATTTGAAAAGTCACACACTGTATGCACCTGCCTAAACAAAACTCCAAAGGTCCAAATTAAAATAGTTTATAAAATTATGCAAGTTTCGTGAATTATAGCTTTCTTGTTTGCTAAGAATGTTGAGTGTGAACATAGATTCTATATTAAAAAAGTTGACTAATCTCAGTTGTTTTCTTATTTGTTGGAAAAAGAACGCGCAACAAAAATGTCCATAACACGGAAAAGAACACGATAATAGGGTAGAGTGGTGCAATTTGGTGGGAGAAAAGGCATAAAGATGCCGGACTAAAATGATAAAAACCAGAACTAAAAACTTTTTTTTAAAATTTTCGTATAGAGATTGGAAAGGAAGCGGGGGAAGATGATTTTTATATGAGCGGTGCCAAATTTTACATAGACAAAAATTTTATGAAGGAAATTCTGTAACATGGGTGGCAAGTCAGTATATTCATCGGTTAACTTTCCCCGAGGTCCATCGAAGAGGCAATTTGAGCAATGACATGACTCAAATGATTAATGACTTAGTAAAACCCGCTCATTACGTGTTTATAACACGTGCAAAGTGATAACTAAAAGATTGGAATAGTTATCTAATTTTAATTAAAATTTTAAATCCCGCTCTTAGACGTGTTTATAACACATGCATGTTAAACGACACACATGTAACTTAAATTTAACATTTACATTAGTGCATTAACTTAACAAAATTATCTAATTTTAATTAAATTAGATAATTTTGTTAAGTTAATAGACTAATGTAAATGTTAAATTTAAGTTACACATATGTTATTTAACATACAATATGTTAAATGATGATGTGTCAAAATTAATATTGTTAAAATTAACACAAATATTATGGATACTTCTAACAATATAAATAACAATACTATTGTAACTAATTTCATAAAGTCATTATCGGGATAACTGTTGGCATATATATATCACAAATAACAAAAAGATTGGAATCATTTTTTAGTTCCGTTTAGAAACAAAATGCTTCTGAAAAAGTGGATTTCATAAAAGTGGTGGCGTTAGTGTCGTATGCTATTTAGAGCCACCCCCACCCCTCTATTAAAATGCCATGCCACTAGACCACTACTCTCATTCGACCAGCAAAGACAACAAATACCTAAAGATTGGCTGTATCTTTTGTTTAAGTGGCCTAGTTCAAATATTTTGGCCCCATTATATTTATATTGGACCAGTGGATAAGTCAACTGGTTTTATGTACTAGTCAAAACTGCGAAATTTCCATTAATTAATTAGGATGTGGAACGTTTATAAGTGCTACGTTCATATCAATATAACACGCAATAACTTATTATATTGTCCAATTCAACTCCAAGAAAATTTAACAAATATGTAGAACGTACTTTGTTGAAGTGATGCCTGAATTGGTAGACGACTTCGAACTAGGTCGTTGGGTTCAATAATAGATGTGAGACACATATTATATGGTTAGTACAACACTAATACGAAAAATCTAAAATAATGCCTGGATGGGGCCACGACCCCATGTACGAAAAAAATGTAAAAATGAAATAAAAAATTGACATGCATCTTTTACCAACTCTCCGGCTTTATCTTAAATGTGCATATGCAACTATATCAGTGGATTCATAACTCATTGTCTTGGTTTGCCATGCATACGATTATTTAGTCACACATGACACGACACGACACGACATGTCTCCATTAATTCAATTTTATCAACTTTGTTACGCCCAATCTTTTTGTGGCCTCTCTTAAATATACAGGCCAAGTACTGAATCTCACAATCGACATCATGATCAAGTGTTCCCGTTTCAAACTTGTTCATCCAATATTCTCTATATATCTTAACCATATTCCTAATCATAGTTGGACTTTTATTACAATTTCACATGCTGCCAAACTACGAAATGATTAAAAGAGACAGACACATGCACTCTCACTATCAAAGATGATAAATGCTGGACTTTTTCTTCATTTTTGATGAGCAAATGCATGCAAGGGTTCAGAAGTGGTCTTTAAGAATCAAAACGCGTGATTCTTTACTACTACAAAGTACAAAGAGTAATAAACAGTTAATGCGAAATTAAGGACTCATTGAGGCAACCAATAACATGCATGTGTATATATCCTACAAAACTTTCTACGTTTAAGTCCTTACGGGACGTATTTAAAAAACTTTTTATAAAGAGTTTCACACCCCAAAATGCAAAAGAAATATTCGTGTAACATCGGTTGGTTCATAAATCATACATGTGCGTACGCCTCATCGCGTGAATACGCAATAATTATAGTTGTCCACATGAAAGCATATACTGATGTATCCCGTGAAAAAAACTTTTTCCAAATTTGTGCATATACACACATTTATATAAATCCCGTTTGCTATATCCAAGTATACTTGATTCAAGTCTTGCTCTAGTAAATAAACAGTTGAACAAAGGGAAATGTATTCAATTCAAATATAGCTTCCCCTCAATAACTATACCCATCTTATACACTTTTCCAACCACGTACGTAATGCTGGTTTTTGTAAATAAGCCCACTTGTTGTCGCAATTAATGGTAGTATCTCTGGATTTTCACATTAATATACATGTGATTGTCAGTGTGTTTATACTCTCTATATAAGTACTACATGATAAATTTGTACACACCAATATAATACAAATCCATACCACCTTTTCTTCCCAAGAAATACAAACACACTCTAAATATGAAACCAACCAAAATGGAACTCATCAAGATCTCATTCATGTCCCTCTTATCCTTCACCCTCCTCCTCAACACCGCCTTATCCTACGCCCACCTCCTACCCATATTCTTATCATGCGCCTTTTGCGCAATCCTCTATGCTCTACACCGCTATATTACTCTTCCGCCTCCTGTTTACCTCGTGAACTATACGTGCTATACACCGCCATCTGAGCGTAAATGCCCACTCACAACGTGTGAGAAGTTTGTATATAGCAGTGGCTTTGTCACACCCGAGAGCATAAACTTTATGCGCAATATATATACGAAATCTGGGATTGGAGAGGAAACGTACGCACCACAGTTTATATTTAAGACGTCACCTATACCTACGCAAAGAGACGCTGCCGTGGAAGCTCAGGAAGGAATGTTCTCAGCCGTTGATTCTTTACTAGCCAAAACAGGTACTTCTAGTTTCCTAAGGCAGATTCATTTTCTAAAGAAACAAGAAAAAATGATAAACCTTACGTGACGCGATACTTGTCATATAAACCGGGTTGCCACTTGCGACATTCTGAAATAACTTGGACTGCCCTAGAGTATATATATTGAGAAAATTATATAGGTATACCGAAGCGTATAGATCATTTTTGAATAAATTTAAGAATCGAGATTTTGGTCTTAGCTTGAACCTTATTATGAATCTTGAATGCAAAAATATTAACAAAAATAGAAACTCGAACATTCTACTACTACTTACTCCATAAGTTTACATATATGACATTACACATTCCTCACCCCATATGACCAGGGTTGTCGCGACAGCCCTACAATTTCGGTTTTTTTATTATTATTAATGTTTTTCATAATAATTTATATATACAGTATTCTGACAAACCATTAAATGTTTTTTTTTGACAACCCATCGTAAAATTATATATTGTTAGTGCAATAACATAACATAATTTTGTATGTGCTGATAATATATAAGTAATAATTAAAAAATTAACATATATAAGTGATTATAAAAGACATTTTAGAGCAACTTATTATGTTGACACGTAACACACATCTTTAAAAAAATTAAACAAAAATAATAATTAGAGTAGTTGTGAGTGCAAACAAAATTTATAAAAGAATTTTTGGTGGTTTGTATTTTAATTGAAGTGAATATACTGAAATTGTGTAATATATATTTAATTGTTCGTATATATCTATTATTTAATATACGTTTGGTTTTTTCAGGGTTTTTTTAAATATTTTTTTACCTTCGTGCCTTAATGTTTTTATTTGTTATAACTTGATTTATTAAATTTAACTTTTGTATCTTTTGTGTTTCATTTTTATTTATTTTTTAGTCAATTTTGAAATGCTGAAACTTTCGACATATGACTGCATGTGACATTACTGTTATAGGTTTTTTTTTGGAGTTTGAAAAAAGAATCGAAATTGAGCGAAAATAAAAAAATAAAAATCAAATACATTTTAATCAAGAAACCAATGTAAAAAAAAAAGGGTAAAAAATGTACAAAAATCCGGCTTTTCCGGTTTTATATTTTGAAAAATATTATAAGTTTTTATTAATTTTGACAAGCTCACACATTTGGTTCTGGTTCCTCCCCCTTAACACATTTGACAGATACAAGTTCTAAATTCTGTAACTTATTTTATAAAATTGCTAAACTGAGAATCTAAAATTTTGCACAAACAAGAGCCTCTATATATGTATCTTGAATTTAGAAAAACATACTGCATACGTGAAGGTTTACTTTTTTTGATAAACTACGTGAAAGTTTACTATGTACAGAAAATGATCAGTAAATAAGTTGTTACATTACGACAGAGCAATTCCCGTTAAAGAAGGCTTTCTTTTGGCAATAAATGTTTTAATTATACCCATTATTCTAACAGAAAAATAAATATTTCTGCAACTTCAAAACTGATATATAAAATTCGGAATGACCGACAGGTTTCAGCAAAGATCTTATCGACATTGTGATCGTGACAAGTGGCGGATTCTCCCCCGCCCCATCACTCTCCTCCCACTTAGTAAACCGGTATAACCTCAGACCCGATATAAAAACGTACAACTTAAGTGGCATGGGTTGTAGCTCAGGAGTTTTAGCTATCGACACAGCTGCTAGAATTTTGCGGAGTAGCGGAAAGGTCCAAAATGCCATTGTAATTATAAGTGAGAGTATTAGCCTGAATTGGTATTCTGGGGACAATCGTTCAATGCTCGTTACAAACTGTATTTTTCGAGTTGGGTGTGCTGCGGCACTCCTTACGAACGACCCGAAAAGATGCCAGGTAGCAAAGATGGAGCTGGTCGACTGGCAACGCACTCACCATGGGGATGATGACTCAGCTTATCGTGCAGCCTTTCAAGAAGAGGACGATAAGGGTAATTTTGTTATTTATTTTATGGTCCACCAAACAATATTTCACTTTTACAAATTTTCTTATACCGTATTTCACTATTTCTTTCTAAAAATTTATTTGGGAACAAAAAAAATGTTATTTTTATATAGCTAGCTAGTAATTGGGTGCATAGACTGATAAGACACTTAAAACTATAAAGATATTAATGTTATTAATTAAACCTAGGAACTAATCAAGGACCCATATAATTAAGTTATTAACACGACCTTAAGACTTGAGAGTACGTAATCGCTGTTACTGTGATCTTTCAAACTCTAACAAGCCGAAATGTATTAAATTGTCAATTTGTCATTGATAGGCGGAGGTGCTTCATCGGATTTTGTTCGGCTTTCTATATGTATACACTCCTATCTGGGAGTATATCTTAACCAAATACTCCATTATATGTATATACAAGATATTAGGCCTTAATTTTCTTAGAAGTCAAATACCTTTAATTTCAAGCAACTTACCAATTTAGCCATAACTAAGAAAAAAACATTGAAAATATATAACCATAGTAATGATAATTAATAATACCTGATTAGTCATTTTAGACTGATCATAGAAGTAACTAGCTATTTTTAAAAGGTTGTTCCATTTCTTACTCAAGCCAATCGTCCAATCCATATTTTGCTCATTCCGAGGATCATTTATTCAGATCAGGTTCATGCTTGATGTGTAGCAATCAAAATATAGCGCAAATGTGACAGGTCATGTAGATTATCAAGTTTGTGAATTCGTAGTACGTAAGATCATCCAATAAATTAATCAAATAAAATACACAGAAAATTAATTTCAAACCAACATATGACAACCCATTACTACTAATTAATGAGTAATAAGATAGGTTGTATCACCTTAAATTATGAAATCTAAGGCTGCTAATAATTACCGACTTTCAAATATAATGATAGTGGAAAGGCTAACTTTAAAGCTTCAACCATAAATAATACTACACTACACTGTATGTGGAAACAATTTTTTTTTAAAATAGAGATTCTATTATATTAGAACGAGTCTTTCAAAATAACAGACCACAGCTGGTCAGATAAAATTACGAAACTAGCGTAATTTACATTATCTATTGCTAATTTAGCTAAATAGTCGGCAATACCAATTTTTATTTTTTATTTTTAAATGTGGAAACAATTTAATGCACCCATGAATAACAAATCAATAACTTTATCTATGATCATCAATATAAATAAAGAGGTTCACATTATTCCTCTCAATGAATAGGTACTAATTTGGACTTTCGAGTGTACATTTATTATTACTATGTTCGTTCTTATTTAATTGTTCATTACGAAACTACATGCAATTTTAACCGGATAAGAACTTAAATGGGAACGGATGGAGTAGGATCTAAATTTTCAAAAGTTGATAACATAGTTCAAATGTTAAATTTTATGATTAGATTTAAAAAAAAAATTCATTTCGACTATTTTGATACAAGTTATAAGCCGGTAAAAATTGCATTTAGTTTCGTAATAAATAATTAAATGGAAACGGATGGAGTATGATCTAAATTTTCAAACTTGACTACTTAGTGCGTTACCAAATT
The DNA here is from genome assembly GCA_963920805.1 of Primula vulgaris. NCBI lineage: Eukaryota > Viridiplantae > Streptophyta > Magnoliopsida > Ericales > Primulaceae > Primula > Primula vulgaris. The sequence goes on from OY987212.1 coordinate 35,904,876, forward strand.
ATTGTCCTGCTTTAGGAATCACTCATATTAATGAGACTAAATAATGACACAACTTTTTGATGTTTCTTCTAATGTTTACCTTTATAAAACAAATATTTAATTATAAAATATGATTGTATCATGTGTATATGTGTAATTGTAAAAAATTAGAGTTACTAATTATGAAAAATAGACAATAATTTAAAAAAATTATTAAAATAATGAACCATTAAAAGTTAATGGAGGTGGTAGGAAAATAGTACTCCAATGAGTCATGAATAAGACTGAAAAGGCTTGGTCTTAAGATGAGAGAGGGGGAGACAGACTATATACCTTTGATATAGTCTGTAAAACTCTCCCCTGTGGAGCCATTGGATCAACAGTGGGGTCCACACACTGTAAGATCCAATGGTGTCACATAGAGTGTTTTTCAGACTATACCAAAGGTATAGTCTGACACCCCTTATCCCTTAAGATGATAGTTGAAACTTTCTACTTTTCTGTTAACACTGACCTATACTCAAGTTGGTTGAAACTTTAAATGCTAACAAATTTGACCTTTCCTCTTAGTACAATCAATTATTTTTCCTTATTTATTTACTTTCACCTTTAAATACTAAACTTTAAATGATACAAGTACAACTAATAAGTACTGTACATTTTGTTTCACAATTACTCCTACCTAATTGTCTTTTAATTTTTTAAATAGGAAATACTGGGATTTCACTCACCAAGGACTTGATAAGAGTAGCCGGAGTAAATCTACGCAAACACATCCAAATCCTAGCTCCTCGAGTTCTCCCGCTAAGTCAACTCGCTCACTATGTCTATGCAGTGGCAATGTCTGTTATCTCACGTGGCGAGTCAAAACCAGTTGTGCCGGATTTCACAACTGCGTTCGAGCACATGTGCATACATACAGGTGGAAAAGCCGTGATCCAACAGGTGGCTCGAGTACTACGACTCAGTGACTCTGTCACAGAGCCAGCTCGAATGAGTCTACACCGATTTGGTAACACGTCTAGTAGCTTAGTATTTTACGAGTTGGCGTATTTTGAAGCTAAGAATAGGGTGAAAAAAGGGGACCGAATGTGGATGATTGCGTTCGGTACTGGATTTAAGGTCGGGAGTTTGGTTTGGAAATGGGTTCGAGAACCGACCCAGGAGAGTGATAACCCTTGGAATGATTGTATTCATAACTATCCCATTAAGGGATGGTAATTAATTTATTAGTAAGTTTTATGTTTGGGTACTGTAGGTTTCTCAAAATTTGTTTTAAAAAAACAAGAAAAAAAAAAACTCCCCAATGTAATATTGATTTTTCCATAGAAAAGAACAATATTCTTTAAAGGAAAGATTGTTTGTAGCAAGTCGAATTTTACTCAATCATAGGTTTGTAAGGTGTACTAAAATTATTACTTTGTGCCAATTGGTTTTCAATGTTCCGTTCATTTCCCACTATGCATTTTTTTTATATTATTAATTGTGGACTTTTTGTGTGTGGTGTCCTCTGAATTTAGAAACCAAAAATCTTCGCCATTATGTTGTTAAATAGTATAAGTATCCCATCTTGTCGGCAACTTGGTGATTTACTAGTATCCAACTTATATTATAATATACTCTAAACTTGACTTTTGACACAATGTCCGACTGATGATACTGGAAAATAAAAATACGGATGTACTACAAAAATTGGGCTCTAAAATTGGGAACACAAGGGGTGGCTATTTGTTTTGGAAAATTATTTAGCTCACGCTTTTTTTCTATCCACAAAATCAATCCATTCATGTGGCATATACACATGAGTTTTAAAAATTTAATTGTTAAATGATAAACATTTATGACTTATCAGGTGTTCTAAAATTTATTACAAACAAGATTTCTTATTGTTGAAAAAATTAGAAAGGAATTATATTTATACGAAAACGCAATAATAAATAAAAACAAATGAATGTTGAATTGGTCGCACCTTTTGCGTTTTTTTATTTTTTACTTTAATAATATTATCTAACTTATTTCCTTTAACAATATTTTTATAAAATTAATTCTACATACATATATATGGGTTAAGTGAATAATCAAGAAACGTTAAAAGGGTATATTATCTCACATACATGGCGTGTGTGTTGTATTGGAATAACACTAGGGTACACACTCCGAACCATTCATTTTTAGGGTATGTCAACTACTAAAACTTCAAAACATATTAGAAAACATAAAAATAACTAGACTAAAATTAATTTAAAACTAAAATATTTGATTGATTAACACATCCTTAATCATAGTGGACCGGGTTTATACAAGTATTTTTATAATATTATAGTTATAAGTGATCTTTTAAATTAATTTCTTCAACACACAGACGTCAAGAAAATGACAAAACATAATATTAGATGAAATAGTAAATGAAGAAAAAAGATGGACTAAGATAGTATTTAGCATTGGAGAATGGGCTGAATTTCTTTTCATACGAGTGTAATTTGCCAGCGTGTAAAACACAAGATGAGTAGCATATTCCACATCAGTTGGGTAGAATTTTCAGGTTGGTTTTAAAGGTGGGTATAGCATCACTCATTTTTTTTTTCTTATTCCGCAAAATTTCTTATTTACAAGTATAGATGAACCGGGCCTATGATAACAAACTCGTGTTCTTTCATTTTCTAATGAACCGGTCTTGGACAAAAAAACAAAAAATGGTTGGGATAATTTTCAGTCTCGGACTCATTTAATTATTTTGATATTTTTTTTTATCATAAACATGTCATGTCTATTTATGCAAATAATTACAAAATATAATGCACACGTTTGATAAACTCTATTCACTTTATATAACGAATTTATAATTAAAAATAATATTAGTTTATATTATAAAGTTGGAATATTTATCTGTATTATTGATTCTCTTGGTATATAAATTACTTAGTCAAGTAAAAAAGTCATTACGCGAGCAATACAATACTAAGCGAGCCTAAAATCGTGTTCAGATTTGGCTCGTGGACATGCTTTATGCTTGGCTCGGACTCCTTTACAAATCGGCTGAATCTAAACATGGTTTTAAAGCTCGTTTAGTAATTTAGTCGAACTCAAACAGAGACGGGTTTGGCTCTCACATTTGCCGTCCATTTTCAAGACTATTTAAGTCTGTTAATGTTTGAAAACAGTAGAAAATTAATAATAGTATTCTGTTAGGAAGATTGCGGTTTTTTATAGTATCTATAAATTCAGGTTAATCAAGTTCTCAAAAGTTTACAGAGTATGTACTATTTCATGATTGTCATATACAAACTCAGTTAACCAATGCCGTTTTGTGTGTGTGTGTGTGGAGATTATACTATTTTCAAAGCATTAGCGACTTTGCTGAACGAACAGTCTCAAATTGATACAGTTTTCTACAAAAGTTCATACAGGTTCTTATACATTGAGCAATTCAAACAGGTGAACCAAAGTTTAGTAACAAAAGAATATTGTTTTTAAACACTGAAATAGACCTTAACTAGCTCAATAAAGTGAGCGGTTGCCAATATGAGTTTCAGAAAGATAGTAAAAAATACTAAAAGTTTTTTTTTGGAATTTATAAAATACTACTAAAAGTTCTAATACCAGAAAGAACCTAACCCATTGAATAATCATAAATTACAATTCTGGAGAATCAGAAACTAACTATACCGGCCAACAAGGCACGCTAGATTAGGGCAGCAATAATGAACCGAGTTGTTCATGAAACAACTCGTGTTCGTTTAGCTAAATTACCAGTTCATGTTCATTCATTTCTAAATGAATTGAGCTTGAATAAAAATTGCAATGTAATTGGACAGACTTCCTAGAGACATTGAAATTGATCTCAGGCCTCATTGAAATTGTTCACTTTCCAGTCTGCATTAGACCGATTTTTGCTTTCACGTAAATCCATAAACTGAATGTAATACTTGTTCCTTAAATCATCTAATGCAAAGATCAGATTACGACTTTTGTTTTAAACTTGAGCATAACCCCAAGGTGGGAAAAATGAGTACTTCGGAAGTAGAGTTGGTATGTAGATATACCTTTTCATTACAAGTATTTTCTTTTTCATCAACTGATAAATTAAAAACACGCGAAGTCACACAAAAAAAATCTAAATATAACTACATTAAAGTTACAATTCAATGGTACCTTTCATATCAATGAAGAAACAATTGTTACTGTAAAGGTCTCATCAGGGTTCAAAGTCATTACTTAAACATTGAAGAAAAACATGTATACTGACAATGAGTCTTCTAAACAAATTGCAGAATTTGCAGTAATCACTTACACAGGTCAGGCTTTAAAACTCCAACATAAGGCAAATTTCTGTATAGTTCAGCAAAGTCTAGTCCATAGCCCACGACAAAATAATCCGGGCACTGCAAAGAGGAGAGAGGATCGTTAATGTCCTAGACGACTGGTATAAAATAGCCTTGAGCTGTTTTATTTATTTATCATCTGCCTTATCAATTTTTATCATCAGTTCTTCCAAGTAACATGAAATAAGATTTTTCTAGGGGAAAAAAGAAGAGAACCTACATTTATTTTCCTATTAAAATGGTTAATCGCCAACCAAAAAAGAAAACTGCTGGAACTTGCGCGTAGTCGGAAAAGACACAGGTCCGTCATAGATGACTCAGCTCTTTCCTAGCTCAAAATATGAATGTTCAACAAACTAGCTTAATTACACAAAAATCTTGCGAGACATACTAGCTGGCAGTTTGCCGACTCATAAAATTAGTTATTCAGGACAATCAAGCATCAATAATTTAGACTGGCAGCAATGATAGAAATAGGTGTCAATCCCGAATGAAATAGGGAGGAAATTAGAGAGAGTACCTCGAATCCACAGTAATACTTGCCCTTGCCAACAAGTTGAAAATCAACTTTCCGTCTAGCTGGTTTATCAAGTAACGTACAGACCGATATGGAGGAGGCTCCTTTAGATTTCAAAAGTGTAATTAGACAAGATACTGTATGTCCTGTATCTACTATATCTTCAACCTGATTCATGTGCTCAGAATGTCAGTATATCAAAACTAAATAAACTACCAAATAAATAATAAAACCAAGGTATCCATTTCATGTAGAAACTTCATGTCTCAAGACATTACCGACAAAAGTGCTGAGAGTGACAAAAGATAAGAAAAAAAGTGTTTGGGGGGTCAATCATAAGGCAAGTTCTTTTCAGAAACTAGAACAGAAGATGAATTTTTAAATCTGCCCAATGAAATCTATTAAGTACAAAAATCGTGAACTCCTCATCCCTTGATTACAAAGCTGAGGTATGAAAAAGGTGAAGATAATATGATGCGTCTTACTAAAGACTATATTTCGAATTAAATCAAACTCCATCCAATGAAACTCTCAGTCTGTCTTGAAAGTGTAATTTCCATTTATTATTTCATTACTTGTTTGGAGGCTAGGGATCTCGACTTGCGTACTTGGTTTTTCTTTTACAACTAGAACTTATATAGTTATATTCAATGATCTATATTACAGAATCTACTTATTATAAAAGTTAACTAGTCAACATATTTGAAGCCGTGTATAACTTATACCGAGTACATCACCCCAATGGGTTAAACTATTACCCAATAATAAATAAATATAAACAGTCCAGATAACTCAACAACGAAATAAAAAGAATCTCAAAGGATCTTCAAAATAATGAATCTACATTTATTTAATATCTCTTGGAACTTCTTGGCCCTCACCGATAACTTGAGCTACTGAAAAAAAAGAATCTCAAAGGATCTTCAAAATATTGAATCTACATTTTTAAATTTATCTTGGAACTTCTTGGCCTTTATCGATGACTTGAACAATCGAAGTAAAAAGAATATCAAATGATTCAAAATAATGAATCTACATTTTTAAATTTCTCTTGGAAGTTGGAATCACCAATGACTTGAACTATCATCCAAGTCATAAGACACGTCTTTAATGTGGATATTTCAACAAGATAAAAAAAAAATCAACAAACTAAAAGAACGGAGATTTTTAGAAATATTCAGAAAAATCATGAGCTGATAAGAGAATGAAGAAAACTGGCCCACAAAAACTTACAGAAGGGTTGTAAAAAGAGGTTCTTGCAACATTTTGTCCATTACAAATATTGCTTCTGTAGGTTTTATTTAATTCAAATTCGTATTTGAGCATAGACATCTTACAGTTAGAGCATACATATATACTCCTATATGTGAGTGTGTGTATGTATGTCAATGGTTTGTATACATGTTTTTTTTTGGATGTTTGTATAAGGGTGGTTGTACGTATATTTATCAGAGTGAGAATGAGCAGTGGGGAGGGTAGGGTGGCTGATAAAGTGTTAGAATGGTTAGGGTTTTCTCGTGATCCGAAGAAGATCATCAAGTTGTGGAGGAAGAGTTACATTTATAGGGGAAATAAGAGTCTAGAGGTGAGTGTTACTAGGCCTCGTAGATGATCATCAAAATCTGGCAAAATCACATTCATTCATATACCAAACCATTAAGTATTAACCAACTATTACATCAAACTGAATTAACTTGTTAAAATTGTTATAATAAACTGTTATACAAATACTAGTATTAAATAATCACTAACTGTAACCGACTTGCTAACATGTTTGTTCATATATCCTTGGTCTATCACTTTGTCTTTGAGATAATTTTGTTATCTTACAAAGGCGTCAGAGCGGTGAAGACCGGCACACAAACCGGTCCCAGTGAGTGTTGGTCCGCCCTTGTATTCGTTTTGTAGGTCATTAGAGGTTGGACCGATATAGCAAGCTCAACAATTACCAAACACACAATGGACTAGAGGCAATTTAGAGCCCAGGATTGACATCAGAACCGTTCCTTAAACACAAATCATTATCAAACGACGAATGCTATCTCTAAACTTTTATATGCAAATTATCATATTAAAAGCATCTATACTATCTCATCTAGTCAAACATTCAACGCAAATTACTATACTTGTTTAAGAAAAGTCCAACAGGGAGGTTAACGAATAAAACATAAAGACGAGCAAAACATAAGAATCTGGCTCGTGACTCGGCTACACAGACCAAGCTGCTATCCTAATTTAACAAATGAAAACATACTTAAACCATTAAGTCAATAAATCCTTCGAATAGAGATGTCAACAATAAAATATATACTTCAGATTATTTTGGGATCCCATGTGCCATGTCCATTATTAAATTAATAAAGGTTTTATTAACATGAACCACTAATAAAAAACTTGATTATATGTACCCACTAACAAAAAAAAACAAATGTATCATACTACCAGTAAAAAGTTGAAGCAATGATGACTTAACAACAGTAAAGAGGGAAATCCCAAAAAAAACAGAGTCCAAATAATTAATATTAGAGAGAAACTTGGTTTAATCGGCACCGCCGGATGGTGCCGACTAAGAGGCTACCTAGCCTGCCTTTGAAACCTTGCATCATTGACTGGCAGGCTTTGATCATCATTCTATATTATAGTGTCTATATCTTTACCTGACATCAACTCTCTCTTTTGTTCTTCTTTATTTATTATCACATGAAACGTATTATGTAGTGTAGGAGGTGTGTGCACAGTGCACATAATCACTCTGAAAGTCTATATATACATGGAATTCATCGATTCCAAGAGGAACCGCTTCATCGTTTATTGAGTTGTATGGTACAAAGTTGTTGTACAAAGTACCACATAGACCAGTAACATAAAAAGAAGACGACCGGAACAGACCTAACAGTCTATGAGCTTTTAGGTAGGAACCAAACACTCTACGAGCCCTTCGCCTAACTAAGAACATGGGACATGAACTCTTGACGTGTGAATATTTGTATTCCCTTATCAAACTAGACTAATTCATCGAACCGCTATTTCTTTTCGTTCACTATACAAACGATACTATGTGACACATTTATTTATCTAATATCTGGCTCATATACGAGGCGTAGTAACCCTCACTTCTAAATCCTAAAATCCCCTAAAAAAGTAACTACCCCCTCCACAAAACTAAATATTCCTTAAATCATTAGAAAACTCTTAACCATTGTAACCCTTTACCGACTGCCCTCACTCTTCCAACTACAATTACACACCCACAATGTGTGAACCCACAAAGGCTAACAGAAAAAAGTTCAATGATTGCACCAAAACACAATAAAATAAAATAAATAGAAAAACGCTCAAGTACCAGGACACAGGAAGGAACCAGGTGTACACTGTAGATCCTCCCATTTGATAAAAAATGATGAAAACGTAAAAAAATTCTACGTATTTTCATTAAAATATTCAAAATTGCCGTTTATGATGACCCTCCCATTCGATAAAAAATGATTAAAAGGCAAAATTTTCTATGTAATTTCATTAAAATATTAAAAAATTAGCATCTGAGCCCCCTCATATTACAATAAAAACTCGATACTCGTATAGAGTATAAAAAAAACTGTCACCGAGGACACAAACAAGCAATAGAAAAAAGCTCAAAGATTGTACAGTAACTACAAACCAACAAGAAAAAACCCAAAGATTGTACAGTAACTATGAACCTACAAAATAAAAACTCAAAGATTGTACAGTAACTATGAACCTACAAAATAACAGTAATTATGAACCTACAAAATAAAAACTCAAAGATTGTACGGTAACTATGAACCTAGAAAATAAAAACTCAAAGATTGTACGGTAACTATGAACCTAGAAAATAAAAACTCAAAGATTGTACGGTAACTATGAACCTAGAAAATAAAAACTCAAAGATTGTACGGTAACTATGAACCTAGAAAATAAAAACTCAAAGATTGTACGGTAACTATGAACCTAGAAAATAAAAACTCAAAGATTGTACGGTAACTATGAACCTAGAAAATAAAAACTCAAAGATTGTACAGTAAGTCAGTGACTATGAACCCACAGGAAAAAAGCTCAAAGATCGCGTACACTAACTATAAACCCACAAGAAACAACTCAAAATATTATACCACAACACACAAAAAGAAACAATATAAAAAAAGGGTGGCAAATATATTTACCAGAACAACGTGTTTGTCCAGTAACTATAAAACCACAATAAACAAAAGCTCAAATATTGTACACTAACTAACAAATCAATGAACCCACAAGAAAAAAAGCTCAAATATTGTATACTAACTATAAACCCACAACAAAACAGCTCAAAATATTATACCACAACACATACAAAAAAAAACAATAAAAACTAAAAAAAGGTCAAAATTAAATAACCAGAACAACGTGTTTGTCCGCAACATCGACTTTCAACTCAAGCGAAACCTTCGGGTCGCCATTAGACAGGGTACCCAACCCGTAACTCTGTGCCCTGACAAAGTCTACATAAACAGGTACTTTAACGAGCCGTACGAGGTCGGCTAGTACGAGGAACGCACCTGTCGCCACTCCGATGAAAACCGGCAGTGATGATGTGGCAAAGTCTGAGGTGATCTCGGCAGCTATCTCGGAGAGACGAGTGGATATTTGGTCTGAGGTGTACAATATTCTCTCTATATCATCATCTAAACCCATTAATAATATCATATACTTTTATATATATATATATATATAGAGAGAGAGAGAGAGAGAGGGGGGAAGAAGATACTCCAAGTCTAAAAGTACTTTGGAGAACTAGTAATTCTTTTTGGGATCGGGGTGGCAGCTGTAATTTATTTACACCATCTGCTGCTGTAACTTATGTACACCGTCCGATCAACATCCAACTCCCGATTGTTTACTGTCATTTTTAACTCATTTCATTTGAAATCATTTTTAATAAGTCATTTGAAATCGTTTTTAATCATTTTAAAACAATTGCAAGTTATTTAAAAAAAAAAATACGTTTTTTTGATTTTCCGGCTTTTTTCAACTTTTTCAAACTTTTTTTTTATTTTTTTGTGATTTTAGATTTTTTAATCTTTCTTGGTTTTTAATAATTTTTTTATTGTTTTTCGGGTTTTTTTTTTACAGATTTTCGACTTTTTTGAACGTTTTTTCATTGTTTTGTGATTTTTGATTTTTCGATTTGTGGGGTTTATTTTTTATTTTTTTACCGATTTTAGGTTTTTTCGGGTTTCCGGTTTTTTAAATTTTTTTATATTTGTTTGTTTTTTTAATTTTTTTTTTGTTTTTTTACCATTTTTTCGTGATTTTTTCGGGTTTCCTACTTTTTTAAAGGTTTTTTTAAACAAAATTTGGTATTTTTGTTTTTCTTAGTTTTTTTTTTAAAAAAAATCTGTTTTTTTTTTTAATTTATACTAAAATGAGACATTTCAGAAAATTAACGGTTAAATTTATACAAATTATAAAGAATATGACCAAACTGAAAAGTGAAACTAATTTTCATGCAATTAGTTTAATGTCGGTATCTGAATTGTGAATATTATGATAGTTCATTACCTCAATTGTAACAGAGTGATAATATGGTAACTAAATCGTTAAACACTGATAGTACAATAAATTAATAGTATTTTTTTCCTTTCTTTCGTAAAGGAATATTGTAATATTCTTATGTTTATTTATAACTTTGGTCCCTTTTGTTTATGGTTGGATTCCACAATTTTACTTTATGTTTTCATTATTAGTGCTTTATCCGTTCTCTTTTAGTACTTGTTCTGAGAGAATTAATGTTCTTTTGTGAAGTAATAATACCCTTATGTTTATTTATATTTTTTGTCTCTGTTGTTTATGGTTGGGTTTCCCAATTTTACTTTATGTTTTTATTATTAGTACTTTATCCGTTCTCTTATGAAATACGTGTAATTTTGGTTGAAAAATAAGGCATAACTAAATTACCAGAATAAAATAATATTAAAAGTTAAGCATATAGTTCAATTGTTAAATTTTATGATTGACTTTTGAAATTTTTTATTTCGCTAGTTTAGATACAAGTTTTTGACTTGTCAAAATTACATGTAGATTCATATGAGAATTAAATCGGAATGTAGATTCATATTTTTTGTTTCTTGTTTCTCTTTTGAACTTTGTAAGTATTACTTTTGGATTTAGTCATTCTTTCCATAAAAATGTGACTAGATTTTCTTTACATCCATTAAGAATTAGTACAGAATACATATTGTTTTAAGTTTCGTCATCGTACACGTCATGATGGCAAATACATAGAAAGGAATGGAAGAGGAGAATTTCATTGTTGCGGAAAAACGTGATTTCGCAAATGTTTTCATATGGTCAACCCCAAATTATTGAATTAAGCCGTAGTTTGATGACGACGATACACGATGTAGTTATAGAAACTCACTTACAGTGGCCTTTCTTTTAGTATAGAGCTCACATTCGGCGACTTTTCTAGCTCGCATAAATAAATAAATTGCATTACCCGTTTCTTTGGTTAGGTAAAACAAACTTCATAAATTACTGAAGCTATTTTGACACTAATTACTATATGTATAGCATTATCTGACTCCGTAAATTAGTCTCAAGGATTTAGTCTTGACGGTAAATCGACAAAAACCTTGTCATGAGGAAAGTGACTTGTTGCACTCCTCGTCTTATTTGGACGGCATTGATGTATATAGGAGTATATATACGATAACATGCACATAGGCGCATGTATACAGAGAGGCTGTCGGTACATGTTAGATTGGTAAAACGTTCTCTCTCTCTTGTATCATACACTGGCGTGCATTTGGTGTTTTCCATTTGCCTCTACCCCTGTCATAATACTTTTATGTGTGCTCATTTGAGAGTCTTAACCTAGTCTTTTGGTAGATTCCTTACCGTTAATGCTCCTACCCCGACACATGCTTCAGAATCAGAAGGCATGTATCAAGTTGGGGAGTGACCTAAACAAAAGGAGGTTACAGTTCCTCCTAAGGGTAACATATTGACGAACTATGGTGTGATATTGATGTTCTAGGAAAAAAAACATGTTAAAAAGGGTTCACAAATCAGCTGGAGGAAACTGAAATAATAGCATGAGTGCTGATTTCGGATTTGTTACTTCAATAAGCATCACCCCCATGTATTCTCATCTTTTGCTTGTATAGATGAGATTGGGGTCCAGAGTTCATATAGGGATGAAACAGATAGCTTATCCGTTAGAGGACAGTCGAATTAGTACGAAAAACAGAAGAGCATAGAATCATTTAAGAGCAAGGGCAGTATGAAGATACAGACGAGGAAAATTTATCATCAAAGTAGTATAAATTTGATGATTCTTCTCAAGTCTTATGATTATTTTCAATTTTAAGTACAATCATTAAATTTCTTCAGAGAACAAGAACAAGAAAAGAGTACACCCCATCTAAGTTGGTGTTTTACACAGCCCCTATATGATCTTTAAGATTATTTAAAGCCGGTGGTATTTGCTCCTGATCTGTGATCACCGTATTTCCTTATATCTGTTTTCTGCCAAAAGAAAATGATCAGGTGAAACAGAAAAACTTTTATGAAACCAAAAGAAATAGGACTCGCTTTACATTTCTTACAAAGGCTTATTTGGTCCATCATCTACAGAAATGTTCCTTTAACTCGATAACCAAGTACATTATTATGTCTTTCTTCAAGTAGTAATTCATAAAATATGAGAGAAGAAAAAGGTGGAAGTAACATCTGTAATTGATAAAGCAAAGTATATATTCTAATATTTGGCAAACATATATTCTGAATTATCAAACGAATCCCGATAGATTTAGACATCAATAATGATCACCCTACTCCAACATATATTTAATGTAGATTGTAAGAGAACACGAAACTTACAAGACTTCTAAACTTGCCTGTTGGAACTATTTAAGAGGACAAGATAAACAGGATCTTGAGATGAGAGATAAAACAGTTGTAGAACGATATACGCGCAGGTAGTTATGCTGCAAAAGGGTAATGCAAATTATCAATAAATCATTCAGTGTGGTGCAATAAAGTAGGAGATGGGCTTAGGATAGAAAGATTATATTATTTATCTAGGGTTACCTTCCGAAACATATTAGTAGTACAATCCAAACCACGGCACTTATCCAGCTCGACTCTTTGTAAGCCACCCATACCTATAAATCAAAAGGAAAGAATACATAACTGCTACAATACACTATTTCTGAATACATAATCTGATGCATTGGCACATGGAAGTACAATAATATTGTAAATGACATCTGTTTAACATAAAAAAATGGCTGAAAGTCCAAATAGAGGACGAAAAGGGCAATGGAGTGATACCACTGATTATATCATTCAGATTCTACTTGATTAAGAATAATGACTTACAGACAGAGCGGTAACATTGATGTAAAAATCGACCAACAAGGCTGTCATCCAACTGTTAAAACCGAACAACATATATTCACATTTACATAAGCAAGTGAATTAACAAATCACATTAAAAAGACTGTAAAACAACAAATAAGCTAATCAAAAAGTAGAAAAAAAAGAAGAGAGAGATAAAATAACAACGACGATATCATCAGCAGTTAAGCACACTTTTTAAAGGCCAATGGCAGTTTGCACTATGCCATATGATCATATGGTAAGAAAATTAAACTTGTTTGTAGTATATAAATATATTGCTGAATAATTTTGGAAATCTTATACATAACAGGTAAGTTTGTCAGAAAATGAAAAAGGACAGGTAAAAGTTTCTATGATTTGTCAACAGACTCATACTTCTCCGTAGAAATATCAGACTACCAAGTGCCTCTATTACTTCTGATTCGTATTGAATCAAACTTTTATTTAACTGAATATAAATCTGATAATTAATAGTATTAAAAATAAGCTTGTTCTCCCTAACCCACCCTTTTTATCCACCAAATTTAAAAACAACATAGACACACATGTTTAAGACAAATGAACATTCGTTTAAAAAGATCAATATCCTGAGGGAAAGTAGCTTACGGTGTTAAAAGCTCTGAGCGAAATGGAGACCCATCTGTTAGAAGAGTGTAAAGCAGAGTTCCGAGCATTAAACAGCCCAAAGAACCAAAAAAAATTTGTGCTCCAACTACGGAAACACAGCTCTTGTCTGGCACTTCATTCCTGCAAGAATGCAAATAGCGATGAACTAATTTATAAATATAACAGAAATAAAGTATTAACATAACTTCACGAATTAAAACCCTGTCTTCTCAACAACAGCTTACAGAACGACAAGAATAGATAGCAGAAGACCGGTCTTTACTTTTTCTGCTTTAAAATAATCACCAAATAAATATTTAAAATCTCCAAAAACGTCATCATATTTTTTCTGGTTTCAAATAACTCTATCATTAAATAGACTATTGCATGAGGTAAACATGGAATAACGGTAAAGAACTTAATATAGCATATTAAGCAATCAAAATATCTGATGTTAAAAACAAAACACATCCCAATTGCAATAAGCTAATGTTTTGTACTTACTTGATAGACTGCTGTGTTAGAACATTACATACAGGATCGAGGGAAGATTGTGAAGCTGACAACTTGAAAAATTGGAAAACAATGTAACCACACGTTGTAACGCTGTTGGCAAGGAAAACAAAAAAAGCAAGATAGTTGTATGTCATTTGACTCATTTCTAATAAGGGAACTCCCTCTTCAATCATAATAAAACATCAATTCTTAATGGAAATGTATTAAAGATCTTTCATAAAATATACAAAACCATACCTTCCAAAACAAATCAACAGGATTATCCAAATTAATGCATTGATCCAGCTAGACTCCTTGTAGTAAATCCAAGCCTGATGGCATGATTTTAAGATATAAAAAACCACTTACTGAGAAAATTCAATATAAGCCGATGAAAATCCAACAGTTACTATCAAAATTTCGTAGCGAAAAATAAAAGACTGGTACTTTCAATTACCCCAATAGCTATGACATTGATATAGAAATCTATTAAGGTAGTCACCATCCACCTGCAATGACAAACGTATCAAGTTATAGAATTAAAAAAATTGTGAAGTATACATCAATAGGTGACTGGTGACATAATGCTTCTCATTTCTGAAATTTCCCGTCGAGAAGTTTCATCTTTGTCATCAAATATTATCATAGCAAATATCTAATCAGCTGCCAAACACCAAGAGAGCAGAAAAATATACTTCCATGTGAATTTTATGCTAAACTTGAAATGTATTCATTCGATGATTGACTGCACACATACCATTAATATATCCAAATCAATGTATTCCGCAGAGCCGGGCCAAAACAATTGTTTTCGATGGGTTGCCCTAGAGTAAAATATTTTTTTTTTGACTAATCAAATAAGAACTAGAAAAAACATAGTACAAAATTATGATTTTTTGCAGAAATTGTTTGCCTTTGGGGTGTAATGCCGAGTCCATTTGGACAGTTGACACACCCTCTAAACATACTCGTACCCATATCTTGTACCGGTGCTTCCCGACGTCATTGCTCCATCGTAATTCACAAAGAACATAGCAAACATGGGTTGAACTAGTAACAAGTTAAAAGGGACTCCAGCCGGTGGAGGAACTAGGTACAGGCTAAAAGGGGTTACATCACCCCATATCACAAAAAACATGAAAAAATTTCATGTATTTTACTGAAAAGTTGACGATCATTGACTTCCAGTACCCCGCATAATTACAAAATAGTATATACATATAATTCAACCCCACCCATACCTAAATCCTAGTTCCGCCACCGACTCCAGCACCTCCCATATTCAGAAGAAAAAAAAACGTTTTTTCATGTATCTTGAGTTTTTTTAATGATTCTAGACTTTCAACACCCCATAATTATGAAGAAAAAAAAAAACAATTCTAGTCACATTAATAAAGGATTGGCATATTAAATCAATTCTTGGCAGAAGCTATCAGTTTTTTTTTTTGCAGGAGTTTGTTAGCATATATAGATACATATAGACATACTTACAAGGAACAATGGGAATAGGTGCAATTTTGCAAAGCGAAATTGGTGCACTTAAAATGTAAAAAATTTAAATTTCAAAAGTTATTCATAAGTATGATTTAGCATGTTAATTAACTAAGTGACTAACTTTTGAAATTTACAATTCCGACAATTAAATCAAAATGCAAAATTGCACGTTTTCCTAATCTTCATTATAAATTGGGACGGAGTGACGGAGAGAGTATTATATAAGGTATGAATATATAAAAAAAAGAGAGAGAAAAGGGAGAGAGAGAATATATACGGGGTGAGAAGGTCCATATGAAAAGGGTGACCATGTAGAGAGATGGTGTAGATTAAGGTAAAAACCATTGCTAATCCTAATATACAGAACATGCTTTTTAGACTAACCGCCAATATCGTCGCCATTATTACTGTTCTCTTATCTTTTTCTTGTTTTGTTTTGTGTCTGTTACATAATAAACACATACGATAGAAACTACAAGTAACATCTTTTCAACACCAAAATATGCGAAGTACAAAACTCCACGTCACAAGTCTGTAAACAAAACACAAAATACTACTACTATTGTACTTGTGTTGTTCTGACTTCTGACTAAACTTTAACATTTGACATCAAAGTTTTTAAATTTTAACATTTCATCTAAAAAAACTCCATTGTTTTTAAACCATTGACATTTGACCTCAAAAACAAGAAAAAAAATATCATTACTGGTTTGCCTTATATATTTTTTAGAAGTGTGACTAAATTGGGATGAAAAGTTTTGTAGTGTGACTAAAAGGGAATTCCCCCTAACTAATATTAAGTTCATGGCTAATTTTTGTAATTTTAATTGATATATTTGTTAATTTAATATATAAACAATATATACGTGTATTTCTCATTTTTAATGGATAATAAACACCGTTTTCTTATTTTTTTAAAATTTGTTGAATCGTTGTGTTGAATTCTGTCATGGTGTCTGACATTCTATCCATGTCAGTGCTACCTAGATTGAGATTGTAAACGGAGTATTTGCTACTATTTGTAAATTAGTACATTTGCTAAAAGTTATTTGAGATTTACCCATCATTTAAAGCAAAATAATGATTTCACCTCAATTCAGATATAAAATACAAAACGGCTAGGTATGTTTTTTATTGTCTCTCGCAAGATATTATTTAATATTTAGTCCTGTGATACCATGTTATTATTAATGAATGGAATGAATTTTTTTTACTGATTTGGACCTTAGATTAGCAGCTCGGTGAACAGCGGCGCTTGAGTAAAAGAACAAAAAATCAATCAGCTTATGAATTGATCCGAGGACCAAAAATGATCCTTTTCGGCTTTTCGCCCTGATTATAGTATTTCTTTCATTGAGAGTTTCTCGTTCCATTTAACCTAATTCTGCTTCATTGATGTCCTATTGTATAGATCTGTAGTACCAAATAATCACTACTGTTGCATACACTATATTTCTACAACAGTCAACTCTCACTTTTCGTCGCGCTTGCTATATCTATCTACTCGCCATTGTCAAATTATGCCAATTTTCTAATTGAACAAGAGTCAAAATACAGAAAAACAAAGCAAAGGTAAAATATAACGATAATCATAAAACAAAACCAAACAAAGATGAATCGAATGGTTAGATTCAAATCGGGAGCACATGTTATTTCTTATTTAAAAAGTGATAGAACCCAAATTCACACTCAATAAGCAGATTTCCGTTCCAAATTATATTTTAACCCCGTCCTTTATTGAGCAAGGATGACACCTTACTAGTTTTGGGCTTACTCTTAAGACTAATGATACAAAAATAGACCAACAGAACACATAATTAGTATGGGAGTACTTTCTTACATCATTACACTACTTTTTATATTATCTAGTTAGTAGATAGCTACCAGATCATATATCATCACCAGCACACTCTTGCTGAAGTTGGTATCAGATTGACGGAAAATATAATTATAACATGTTAAACCGGAAAATTTTAGCTCATACCTGCAAAATATATCAATGATCCATATACAGACATTACATAATTACGTACAATATTGGATCGTACAAGTCGTCTTCAACTACTAGTCTCTACCAGCATCGTTTATAAATGGTCATCCTTTTAGTTCTCCGGGCATTTCTTCAGTATAACAGAAGCATAATTAGCAATGGCAGGCTCTGGGGATTGCCTGAGCCTCCCTATCACTGAAAATAGTTCTGAGGAGCGAAGGAATTCCCTGCATGGTAAGTGCGCACACATTTTCGCCAACGAAAAAAGAGCTATCTTTAGAGGTGACTCGTTTATAGCAGCCTTTCGTGTTGGGTTCAAGGCTACAACCGAACAATCTGATACCAACTTCAGCAAAGCCTGTTCATAATAACATTAATATGATTATCAACAGCAGAGACAAGACAATTTTTGTGTGTACATTAGAAATATACTATTATTTAAGTTTAATCTGGAACATCCTTCCTCACAGCAAGAAAATGGATAAGAAGTTAGCAACACGCCTTAGATGATATGAACCATCCTTTTTTGTTGTAAACTCACTTTCCACTGATTTTATTAACCACCTCACACAGGTCACGGCTTGTCAATTCTAGCTGTCAAGTAGTATATGAATATAATCCTTGCATAAAATGTTGGTCGTTCATGAATAACACATAGCAATAAGTTGAGAATGTTTTTTTGTCAAATGTGTGGTCCAAACTTGATGAAACAAAGAATTATTAGGGGTAATCATTAAGATATATAATTGATAACTGTAAATGAAACTTAACAGAGGCATGGACAAGGGATGACAAAGGCTTTTTACACATAAGGAACAGGTGCAGAATAATATCGAAGGTGAAAAATGTAGCATTTAACCTGCATTGCTCCTGTAACAACGATATCTTCACAGAGTTTGTTGGAGTTGCGGACCAAATTGCTCAAAGCACCGGCAGCATTTGCTTTAGTTTTATCTTCTTCTGGTGCAAGTAACACTTTTGCGAGTTGGGGAATACATCTCCTGAGCTCATCATATAACTGGTCGTTGTGATAGGCAGCATTTCCAATCTATCAAAATAAAAGCAAAAACAATATATTCACAAAGCACAAAGGATTAAAAGTGTAAAATATAATTGCATCTTTTGAGAAGGAACTTACAGCAAAACAAGCAAACTTCCTAGTCCGTTTGTCTTGATCAGCGCATCGGTCGATAAGAAGGCCAATGATATTATGTTGTGCCTAAATTTGTTCAAGAGAGAGAAATAAGGGTGATTTTTTGTAGCTAATGCCGGTGTCATAACAAGCTCTGGTGAGATTTTTCCCAAAAATGATAGTTACATCTTAATAAACAATAACCACTCACCAGTGTACTATAGAAGTAGGAACTATGCCGACACATATTCCCTATTGCGCTGCATGTCTTCGCACGAACATTAGGATCTTCATGAATTAAAAACCCTTTCAAAGACTCCAACATATTAGCCTCATCAATCTTTTCATAAAATACCTGAAGATGGAGAATTGTGTTATGAGGCAACAGTATTGCGGTGCCTTTTTTGTTGCAAGTTTATAACGTATTAACGTAATAACGTAGTGGGCCTCATCTCTGCTGAAAGGGCATTATAAGCTGCAAATATATAAACGGTAGTTCCACAGTATATGGACTAAAGAAATGAAGCACTTAAAACATAAGCAACGTTTAGAGGGGGGGATACAACTACAAAGTGATGCATCAAGCTAAATGCAAATAGTTAATAAATTAATCAAATTTCACAATGAAGCAGATATTACCTTATCCATACGCGCTAGATCTGAGACAATCATTAGAACATCCAACATAACCTCACGCGGGCATGTTTCCCCAAGCAACTGTTTAACTCTAACCTGATCCAACAAACCGTTGTCCAAGAGTTGTACAGCAAGTGGCCTGTGACCTGTCATTTTAGCAAGAAATGCAACGGGTCTCCCTACATCTTTCAATTCCAAATGTTCTAAGCATCTAAGTATAATACCAGGGACTCCGACCTGTGCCTCCAGAACAAGTAAATAACTATAAGAACCAAACAATTCAGAAAGAAAAAAAGTGCTCTAAGATTTCTGAAACTAAAACCATGACAAAATGAAACATTCTTGTGACATATACTGCTCAAGTTAACAGCAGTAATTATAATGAGCATAAAAGATAACAGCAGTACATTCCAATTTCCACCCTACAGTTACTGACCTGCTTTTTGGATTTGACTCATTTTGAAAAGGAAAATATTTCTGTACACCAACTTATCAACTTTTCCAATTAGTATACCATGCTATTTCAGATTCACATTATAAACATGCTTCTACACAAAATTGAACAACCATGACATTGATGTTGAAATTTCAACTCAAAAGTATTAGTTGGATACTACTCCCTCCGTTCTTATTTAATTGTCCACTACGAAACTACGTGCAATTTTGATCGGCCAATAACTTGTATCAAAATTGTCGGAATGAAAATTTTCAAAAGTTGATAATATAGTTCAAATGTTAAATTTTATGATTAGATTTTAAAAAAATTCATTTCGACAATTTTGATATAAGTTATAAGCCGGTCAAAATTGCACATAGTTTCGTAATGGACAATTAAATGGGAACGGAGGGAGTAATTGTTTAAACACTTTGGTGTGCTAATCATCAAGGTTGACAAAATTAAGAAAATAGTAATGTTAATCTCTTAGTTTTTTGCACTTGTAAAAAAAATAGGTTGATGTTGAAAATGTGAGATTTTTGTGTACATTGGTGTCTAAATAGTGACTTTTGATTGGTTTATATACTGAATGTTTGATTCTATGTAGATAAGAGCCTAAATAGTAAAATTTTGTAAAATAGTGCACTGATTGCTTTAAGGATACTAGATTATTCTATAAAAGCGATACTTCTCCTTTAAAAAACATAAGTAACAAGAGACTGAAAAAAGGGAAAAACTAACCTCCACAAGAAGCTGTATATATCTTGTCATATAAGACTCAATAGCTTTCACCATATCCTTGTCCTCAATACAAACCTTTCCACCAGGTGAATCCATGTTAAGAACAGATCCACTACTGACCGAAGCAGTAGCAGAAGGCAATCCTGGTGCATTTTGCATTGCGACAAAAGGAAACGCTAAAAGATCAATGACCGCATTTATTATATTTCTAAGCCCGTTATTTCCCCCACCAGTACCTGTCCACTCTCTCACAAGCGTAAGATGTTTATCCGATATTAAATCAGAAATTAACTTGATGTTTCCACTCCTAACCAATATTTGACGGAAAATCGAAACTCCCCCCGCAAGACACTGACAAATTGAAGAAACTGTCCATACAACCCCAACGGGTGATAGCCCCGTAGTATTTATTAGACATTCTTTTTCTTGTGAAGGACTGTTGCAACTAGAGAGCAAATCGATGAGAAGTTGAGGTATACCACTAGCACACAACTGTTGTACAGCTAATGGCCCACCCCACTTTAGCCTCGACTCTAACAAGCCAACGCAACCGTCTTTAACCCCATGCCGAAAAGACCAAAATGAACCTTCATTTTCACCGGAAAGTTGAATCTTCAGAAAGTCACAAAGTGTGGCCGTTCTAGGAATCAAAGGAATAGCTATTTCGGAAATGGAATTATCTGACGGGGGCCCAGTTTCCAGAGACAATATAGACGCAAATGCCAACATGGCAGAAGCCCGATGTATCTGAAAAGATGTTTTCGTCCTATCATCAGAGGAACAATGATGGGCGAGAACTGAAAGCCGAGAAAGATGTTTTTTAGATGATGTTGTAAGTATATATAGCGGAGAAGTCCTTCCGGATGATTTCAAGCACTGTGCTATGGTTGCAAGGATTAAACATGATTGCAGAACAAGAACTGATGGATTGCCTATCTTTCTCTTAGCGATGCCGGATTCGGATTGTTGATCCTTGTTGGATGAAGCACAAATAGATAATATGGCAAAAATCTCTGAAATAATTGTCCCTTCACCACCACCACTAACAATTGATGTGACAGGTAGAGAGCTCGGCAATCCGCAAAATACAGAAGAAACAACTGGATTATGCTGGGAACATCTCATCATGACCTGAAATATAATAGGCTTGCATTTAGCTAAGGAATCCGCAAAATACATAAAACAGTTAATTTTACACTTTTAACACCCTACTATCATAAATTTTCAATTCAGTACCCAACTAACAGCTTTTTTGATAAGTGTCCAGGAGTGTGAACTTTGGTTTTTTCATCATTTAGCGCAATTACGTCTCTTTTCCCGGAAAACTGGATGGCATGTGATGTCACATGGATGTTTTCTTTTAAGACTGATAACAGTTCTGTACACCCAAAGCCCAACTATCAAGAATTCTCCCTTTTCTGAACTCAGCTAGACGGAAAATGGTGATAGGGGTGTACCATGAAAAAATATAAATTGGTGCACCCATAAAAAAATTATTAGTTGGGTTTACAAATTTAAAACTACTATAGAAATTTTAAACAAGTGCTTAAGTAACATTAATATGCACCTGACTAAAAGCATATATCACAGGCTCTTGGCGATGACGAAGGCAATAGTAAAATGCAACCTGCACGGCTTTATTTCCCAAAAATGTTTTTGTCACGGAGTCGACAATCCTTTTCAACTCTTTTCTCATGGATGAACCTTCATCAGTGTCATCGAGTTCTGGTAAAGAGTGGCTTCGCAACGCATTTATAGGGAATATGTAATCACTTCTCATTTTACAGAATGTTTCAAACGAATCAACCAATGACCACATGGCCCTACAAGCTTCACAAGCAGCACGTAACAAATGAGAAGAGCCTGACATGAGACTTGACCCTGAAATTTCCAAGCACCCGCATAATATCTCTGCTAGATCAGATACTTTAGCGTGGTCGAGAACCTTCTTAAGAATGTCATTAGTAGTACTAGGAGTTGAAAAAATAGCACCGGCAGCCAATGTAGCCTTAGATGCTTTAAGGCATTGAACTACTTGCGATAGCATGGCCGCTATACAAGACGTAGCCTCGTATAATACTCTCCCAGACGTATCATCGATGCAGTGAGATACCTAAGATGACATAAAAAAAACTATAAGATATATTGTATTAATTACGCAATTGATTTGCAATGTTTCAAGTGGCACACTAACCCTTCCTAACGTTAGCAAATCGCAACTAACTATGATTTCAAATCTAGTCGAAAAGAAACCGAGTAATAAACTGTAGAGCTGATACATAACATTTTGAAGAAAAGAAAGCTTACATTTGAGAACAAATGTAAAGAAGCTTCCCAATGTCCAAGATATGACTTTCCAATATTGATTCCGTAATGTTCAACAAGCTTCTTGACAATAAAAAATCCCTGCCCCGGAATATAATTAGTTGTGTCAGCTCTAAGATGAGGTGAACATGTCTTCAAAAAACTTAAGTTTTAGTTACAAAGAGTGAAAGAGATATATACCTTCGCAATCATGTCATTAGTTTCAGGTGATTTGAGAGTCAAAATCTTATCCATGAATACAAGAAGTTCTTCTGCTATTTCGTCGACTACTCCAGAAGTGCTTATAGCACCAGTTGCGACTAAGTTAACTAGAATCCTTAGTGACTGGTTGGAACTAACGATATCTTGATCCCTGCAATATTATAATAAGCCTTAGAAAATTTACAAAAATCATAGAAAGGCCCTAATATCCCGCAAACCAAAGAGATAAATAGGTACTCCAGACTCCAAAGACCAACAAAATTATTAGATAATTATTATTCAGCATATAGGCTATATCCTTGTAATTACCTGGCTGAGACTTTCTCTGCTTTAGACCAGCTCTTTAATGGTAACAAAATAATTGATAATGCTTCATTATCTTGCCCAATCAATTTGGCCCCATTAACTGTTCGGGAATTATTATCCAAGCGATCCAACGCCTGGCAACCTAAAAAAAACAATAAGGATAAGAACAAAATATTGCAAAATTGCGTTAACTTCCAACAATCTAGAAGAGTAAAGTTACCTGACTGCTCAATATTAGTGGGTGCTATAAACCCTGGAAATTCCTCTTTTGGTGAAGAATTTTCACTCGGGGTTTTGGCAATATTTGCTTGTATATCACTCTTAATGTTAACAGCATTATCATCTCCGATGATTGCAGGAAATCTCCTCCTACCTATAGTAAACATAACATGTCATAGTCTATACATACATTACCTATAACAACATTATTTTGACCATCAACAATCAAGTTCAGGAACTATTTACATACTTGTAAGATGATTAGATCCCTTAGCTGAAGCAGCTTTAGCAGTTATCTCCTGAAATGGTTGTCAGCATACTTAACACTTAAATTATTTCAAAACTGATTTTAGCAAACACTGCAGAGAAAAGATATGTATAGCCTTGACCTTAGCTTCCAGTTCCTCAGAAGTTTCTTTAACGAATGGGTGTTCAAGCAGAGCGGGCCAGCTCAACCTACTTTGTGGTTCCTGTACAATGTTTTAATACATACGCGTATGTTATATGCATAAACATCTTATTAGAAGGGGACCAGAAATAAATACAAACCAGGCTCAGATTGAGCAAACAATACCTTATTCAGCAAACCTCTGAGAAAGCTTCTGAATGTCGAACTCATGTTTTCTGGATACTTTACAGGATCCTGATACACAAAACTTGCTATTGTGTTTCAGCTTAACAAATTGTTCATAAACTCGTCATCATATAATGTGCTTCTAACATTACCTTAATGATGTGCCTGATGAGTGCATAAACTGAATTCGTGTAAAATGGAGGTTGACCAACAAATAGTTCGTACCTGTTTAAGCTCAAAAATCAGCTACTTTTAAGAAAGAATCTAACAAGATTTGACTGTCTAAACCAAATTTAGCCTTTGTTTTTTTATCGACATATTCCTCAAGATACAGAAGAGATATAACCCTTATAGTGCAATGAGCTTGAGAGAAACATTAACTTTAACAATAACCGGTGGGTGAAGATAACAGTGAAAAGCACTTACAAAATAACTCCAAGAGACCATAAATCAGCTGTGTGATTGTAAGGTTGTTCACGCACTAATTCTGGAGCCATGTATAAAGGAGTCCCTAAGGGGGGGAATTTTTAATTAATTTAAGCAGTTACAAAGGGTAAAAAAATGCACTAACTTGTCAGAGCTGCAAAATTTTGCTTTAATCTCTAGCACTTACAAATGCACACCAAGCCCTTACCTTTTATGGATCTGAGGACAACCGTATTACAGGACATAGCACGTGCGAAGCCAAAATCACAAAGCTGCGACAATTTTAAAAAAGTGTGAGTATTATTTTATGTTGCTCTCACAACTTTACGCAGAATCAGAAACAATGAAGACAGTGCTGTTAAATCTTAGTATACGGGAACATACACATATAGCTCTTATTTTCAAGTTCTCATAATTCAACTATTTGGCTATAAATTAACTAGTTTTTTTTCGTAGAATTATAAGTATAGCTCTATGATCCAATACTCCTTTTTAATATTGTTTCACTATATTTTTCCATCTCACAAAATTCTACTACATTCCAATCGGGCGTTTAAGTTTCAGTTACCCAATTGGTATATTAAACATGGTGCATGCTAATCATCAAGAGGTAAACATTAAAACATAAACGACAAAGTAAATGAAGTTCCTTTGACAATTTGGACTTTGATTAGGAATCAATAATATTGAGTGGACAGAGTAAGTGATATATTTGAAATACTGCATACTAAGAAAGTCTAATGCACAAAAAAAGTAACAGAAGTTAACTATCTGTGTAAAGATGCACTGTCATCTTTTCTTTTAGAAATAGTTGCGCCAAAATGTGGAACATTAGGTATTAAATTCTTTATCTTGAAGGACCAACGTGATACCAACACTTATAAATATCAAGTTACCACATCATGACTTGACAGTTCAATGTTACGAATGAAATGAAACTATATAGGCCATGGAAGCTATGTGCAAACAAATATATGTTGCTGAAAACAACTATGTTTGATCTACAACCTTTACTATTGAACCAGCACCAATGAGAATATTTTGAGGCTTCATGTCTCGATGTATTATTCTGTTAGAGTGCAAATAATGCAACGCTCTGACCTGAGGAAAAACACTTCAGTTTATTAATCGAAAGCATAATACAGAGCTATACTATTCTAACAAAGAAATCATATATGTTATTACTACTTAAGCGATTAAGTACCAACTGCTTGGCAATAGCTTGAACTTGTTTTTCGGGTAGGCACTTATCATCCTCAAGAATCTCAAATAGTTCGCCCTACATTTCAACAGAACCTATCAACTATATGGAAATCCGAGAATATGAATATCATTGCCTTTAAGAGTGAGAGAAAGAGAGGAAGTATTTACCTGTGCAAATTCAGTAACAACACAAAACTCGTTCGAGCTTTCAAACGAGTCCAGCATTTCAATTATATTCTCATGTTTTAGCTTTCGAAGTATCTACAGATTTGTTAACAAATTGGACTAATAATTAGCTCATAAAGAAAAGAAATGACTATTTAGCAGAAGCTGAAAGCATAAAGCAGCTAATCACCGCAATTGAGATCTTACATTGGTTATGATTTAGCAAAAATAATTGCCAACAAACAGAAGAATCCCAATTAAATATTACAACTACAAACATCAGCCAAGAAAATTGATGATCGGAATAATAATTAACAAATTTAAAAAAACCGTGTTAGTCCGGCTGCAACTTCTAAGTGAAAAAGCTGGTTTATTTGAGGTGAGAATAAAGGCAAACTTATTCAGCTTAGCTGCGACTAAAATAATACAACCTAGCTTAAAAGCTGCCATCAAATAAAGAAGCAGAAAAACTGCAATTCAACAAATATCAGAGGAACTTACTATTAAAGCTGCAAATAAAAAAACGGTTTTAATTTGGTTAATCAATTTAAGTAGTATTATCTACGCTATAGCCAACAAAAGCAATATAATCTAGCTTAAAAGTTTCAACCAGACAAACAGTAAAAATGCAATTTAACAAACAGTAGTAGGAACTTATATTAAAACTGCAACTAAAAAAATAGATATTATTTTGGTTAATCAATTTAAGTTGTATAACCTACAGTACAGCCAACAAAAGCAATATAATCCAGCTTAAATGCTGCAACCGAACAAGTTGCGAATAAAGAATGATTAGGGTTTTAATTTGACTGATATTCAACTAAGATTAGTAGGAATTTACTTAAGTTGCGAATAAAGAATGATTAGGGTTTTAATCCAGTCAATCAATTTTAGTTTATAACCTACACTACAGCCAACAAAAGCAACACAATGTAGGTTAAAAGCTTCAATCAAAAAAGCAGTAATAGTGCGATTCAACTAATATTAGTAAGGAATTACTAATCTGAAAATCAATAGAGATTACGCTTTACTCAGATCAGTCAAGTACAGTTGTATAATCTATAGGCAACAAACGCAGTAAAATCCAGCTTAAAAACTGCAACCAAATAAACAAGCGGTAAAAATGCAATTCAATAAATATTAGTAGGAACTTACTAGTAAACCTGCAGAAAATTATATATGGGTATTAATTTGGTCAATCAATTTTAAGTGGTATAATCTACACCACAACCAACAAAAGCAATATAATGCATCTTAAAAGTTTAAACCAAACAAGCAGTAAGATTGCAATTCAACAAATATTATTAGGAACTTACTAGTATTAAAGCTGCAAAAATAAAACTTAAGGGCGCATTTGGCATCAGAATTTTGGTCAAAAATCTGCTTTTAATAAACAGTGAGGGAAAAAAACTTGCTTTAAAGAAGATGCAGTGTACTATTCGGCACCACCTTAGCTTTTGTACTTATAAGTTATAAATGACTTATATCTTATTTATGTTTATAAATCCTTTTTTTATTATTATTTTAGCTTATAGGTGACTTGTAAAAATACAAAATGATTTTAATTTGAAATTTTCTACTTTCGGTAATTTTTATGTGAAAAGCTAAAAAAAAACACATATTCTTAGCTTCTATGCTTTTGAGTTCTTTTAGCTTTTTTGACCCAAAGCTAGCTTTTGAAAGCTGAAAAAAACTGAAACACCAAACACCAATAGCTTTGTTTAATCAAAAAGATAAAAAAAACTGAGAAGAAAAGTGTTGCCAAACAGGCACGTAATTTGGTCAATCAGTTTAAGTTGTATAATCTACACTGCAGCCAACAAAAGCAATAGAATCCAGCTTAAAAGCTTCAACCAAACACATTTGAATAACTAATAAGCAACAAAACCAGTACAATTTCAGCTTAAAAGCTGCAACCAAACAAACAAGCAGTAAAAATGCAATTCAACAAATATTAGTAGGAACTTACTATTCAACCTGCAAAAAAATAAAAAAATAGGTACTAATTTGGTCAATCAATTTAAGTTGTATAATCTGCACCACAACCAACAAAAGCAATACAATCTTGCTTAAAAGCTGCAACCAAACAAGCAGTAAAACTGCAATTAAACATATATTAGTAGGAATTTATTATTAAACCTGCTAATATATATATATATATATACAATCTACACTACAGAACACAAAATCAATACAATCCAGCTTAAAAGCTGCAACAAAACAAGCATTAAGACTGCAATTAAACATATATTAGTAGGAATTTATTATTAAACCTACAAATTACAAAAAATTAGGATTTTAATTTGGTTAATCAATTTAAGTTGTTTAATAATTAATCTACATTACAGCCAACAAAAGCAATACAATCTGGCTTAAAAGTGTAAACCAAACACAATCGAATAATCAATAAGCAACAAAAACAGTACAATCTTACCTTAAAATCTGCAAACAAACAAACAAAAAGTAAAAACTGAAATTAAACTAATAAATTTTAGTAGTAACAGCAAATTACCTCGATCTCTTGCCTTAAATTGTGAATGTCTTTTTCACTCTTCCCATGCTTCATTATAAATTTCATCGCAACAGTCTACAAAAAACACAAAACCCAGATACTAAAACAATTAATAGATAAACAACATATTTTATAATAAAAAAATTACAAAATATAATAGCATTGACCTGGCCTGTGAATTTTCTTCTTCCTTTATAGACTTTTCCGAAAGATCCCTCACCGACAAGCTCGATTACATGGTAATTCTCAACACCCATTTTTTTTAATATTTCAGATTTGAAGCTATAGAGTTATTTATTAGAAAGAGAGAGAGAGAGAGAGAGAGAGAGAGAGGGGTGAGTTTTGAAAAATAGTTTTTGGGATTCCCGCTTAATGACACTTTCAAATGGAGCTCAGTAGTGTATAGTCATATTTAATTTTAATATTAGCGCTACATTTACTCCCGTTACACTTATACTTGCAATTATTGTGAGAGTAGTGGGACCCTAAACTATAGGGTGTTCCTTTCCCTTGAAATATAAACATGACTACTCCAAATAGCTTTACTACATATTTAAGAGTTTTTTTTGCTGAAATGGTACAGTGGCTACCCCAAAATCCCAGAACGGGCTGTCTTTCTGTAATATTCCTAAGATGGTCTATTTTCGAAAAACGACCGATCGAAATGATAAAAACGACCGGTCGTTTTTATCATGAACTCTCTGGGAGTTTTTGGACCAAAAACGATCGGTCGTTTTGTCCAATTCGATCGGTCGTTTTTCAGACCAAAAACGATCGGTCGTTTTGTACATTTCGATCGGTCGTTTTTCAGAAAGTGCTCACTGGAAGAATTTCTACTTAAAACGATCGGTCGTTTTATCGTAGCGATCGGTCGTTTTTATGTTGTGCTCACTGGAAGAATTTCTACTTAAAATGATCGGTCGTTTATCCTAGCGATCGGTCGTTTTTTGTGTTGTGCTCACTGGAAGAATTTCTACTTAAAACGATCGGTCGTTTTAGCCTAGCGATCGGTCGTTTTTTGTGTTGTGCTCACTGGAAGAATTTCTACTTAAAACGATCGGTCGTTTTAGCCTAGCGATCGGTCGTTTTTTGTGTTGTGCTCACTGGAAGAATTTCTACTTAAAACGGTCGGTCGTTTTAGCCTAGCGATCGGTCGTTTTTTGTGTTGTGCTTACTGGAAGAATTTCTACTTAGTAATTTCTCGGTTTTCTTGACATATTTCGAAAGCCCGTAACTTGTTTGTTTTACTTGGATAAAGAGTTTTAGTGAAAAAACAAGTAAATGTCATAACATCCGATTTAAAACGACGTTTAACAATGCTAAACGATTAAGAATAAGGAACGATCAAATGCACATGAAAAATTTGCCATAGTTTTGCCTAAAAACGTTCAATTGCCACAAATGAAAATAAAACAGCAATTAACCCAATCAGCTAGATATATATGCGCACAAATATTAACAACATCAACTATTAACCACACATTCATCTAAAACACAATCTCGCACCGTATTCGAATTTAACAATCAACATATAAAAAGCAACATAAAACGAAACGCTTCATAACATTAATGAAAAGAACGTTTGCTTACATAAAAAACAACGTTGTTCGTAGAACGGAAATATAAAAGAAATACAACGTAAAAACAAAAGAGAGGTATTTCTACCCCTTTGACATCATCAAAAGAAAACAAAGAACCGCCTAGTCGCGGTGGGAGGTCGTGTCGTCCTCTTCGTCTTCATCTTCGTTGTTTGGCCCGGCAAGGTTGGGAAAGAAACCGTTGTACTCCGCCCTCTGCTCCGTGCTTAACCTATCAATTTTGTCCAAATCTTCTTGACTCGGTTTCATGGAGCGAAACATGCGTCGGTGGAGTCGCGCATTTTGATATTGGTTGATATAAAGAGCGTTGTAGAATTCTTCGGTGCGCGGAGGAGGGTTCGAAGAGCCGACCTTGGCTTTTCCTCGACCTCGAGAGGGACGGGAAGAGGAAGGAATGTGAGATGGGGGAAGGGACTCGGAGGAAATAGGCACATCCTCACGAGCGTCTTGCGGTGTGGCCTTAGGGCCGACATACTCTTCCTCTTTGGGGGTAAGAGGGGTATAGTCGGAGCCGGACACCCGTTTACGGGACCAAGTAATGGTCTTATCGGTAGTGTTAAAACGAATGGACATTTGGGCAAGATAGGAAGTGTCCCAAATATGTTTGTCCTTATTCTTGAACAAGGTTCCACCGGGAACGAGGTTCATGTCTTTTAAGATGGCCGAAATCAAGGCACCGTAAGGTAACCCATTCTTCGATTTCGTTTTGAGCGAATCCATCTTAAAGAAGATGGGTGTCGCGAAGTCAAGTTTGACTCGGCGATGGATGCACCCAAGAAGGAAGATGTACTCATTTGTAACATCCGTGAAGTTTGATGTATGAGGGAGGACAATATGAGAGAGAATGTGGTAGGCTAATTTATTTCGGAAGAGAAGGCCGTGGGCTTTGTTAGAGCAATTGTTGTGGGCGGGATGAAATAACTCATCTTTGAAATCGGTAAAATTAACGATGTTGAGCATTTCGCAAAGTTCGTCACTTTGCTCGTGCACCCCCTCAGCATCGAGGTGTAGAAGATTTCGTAAACGGTCTATACCGTAAACGAAGGGTTGGCCATTAAACGATGAACGCACGCGGAGTGCATCATCATGATCCCTATCAAGAACTAGGTTATGGTAAAATTCATATATATTTTCAATGAAGAAAGGCACTTTTAGACTAAGAATTACGTTGAGTTTTTGGAAGTTTAAATCTTGCATGAGAAGGGAAAACGTTCAAGAAATAAAGGCATGTCTATTGTAAAGTTAGTCAATATAGCTCTTTTACCCATTGTAGTTGGATAGAGAGGAGGAAGAGAGCCAGAAGAGGCACCGGGGCCCGATGGTGGAGCTGTGGAGGAGCCGGTTCGTCGAGCGCGAGGAACACGGGGGCGGCTCGGGGGCGGAGGCACGTAGTCGTCCTCATGTTCGTCAACGAGGTGTGGTTGAGCTTGAGCTTTCTTGGTGCGAACCATGGTTGGATTTTTAAAAAAATTAGGGTTTTTGACGAATTGGTATTTTGAAAAATAAGGGTTTTCAAGAAACGGAATCAATCGATTGTTGATTATAAGGATTAATAAGAGAATTGGGTTATATATATATATATATATAGATATTTGGGATTTTTAGAAGATTTTAGGGAGAGGGGGCGAATTTTTTGATAAAGAGAGATGAAAGGTTTTGAAAAGTAAAAGAGAATTACGGTTGAAAGAGGTTTAAAAACTGGAAAACAGAAAAACGATCGGTCGTTTTGGAATTACGATCGGTCGTTTTTGGACAAAAATGTTCCAGTGAGCACACTGAAAAAACGATCGGTCGTTTTTGCATAACGATCGGTCGTCTGTGTAAAAACGATCGGTCGTTTTCACAGAGATCGGTCGTGTTTGGACAAAAATGTTCCAGTGAGCACACTAAAAACACGATCGGTCGTATTTGCAGAACGATCGGTCGTCTGTGTAAAAACGATCGGTCGTTTTTCATAGCGATCGGTCGACTGTAACATTTAGACATAACAAAGAATTTTTTGCACTTTTCGACACTGATTTGGCAAGAAAAATATATAAAAATACTAAAATATATATAAAATCAATCAAATATATATATTTATGTTAATTGCACTTATTTATTTATGTTGTTCATTCTACTTTTTATGTTAATTGCACTTATTTATTTACTCTCATACTTAACAAACCAGTTTATCTTCTCAAAAAACAGTATGAAAAAACAATGAGAATAAATATAGATATTTCATCTTAAAAAAGACAATTACAAGCGGAAAATTAAACTAGTACAAGATACATATTGGGACCTTGAAGCTACAGCTAAAATCATAATCGTCGACCACGTATTGGATACGGACACTTACGACAATCATGTCCTCGCCCTTAACAACTAGAACATCTCATAAGTGCTCGTCTCTCCGACTGATCCATACAATTATGAATACGAGTAGATCTTGGACGACCCCTTTCTCTTAAAAGAGTAACATCCGGAAGAAATAATCTATCACATGAATCCCAATAGTCTTGATGCCGAAGAAGACAAAATTGCGCCGAGTACGTACCTTCGTATGATTCAAGACTGTAATATTTTACTATGTAAGCTTTCCAATCAAGACGGTTTGCAGCGCATACGGAAAACACATGTGAACAAGGGATTCCATCACTCTGCCACTTACCGCAATCGCATTGCCAAAGTGAAAAGTCGACAACTTGAGTATTGCCTCCCCTGGAATTTCTTGAACTTGTACACACGGAATAAACCCCTCTTTCATAATCGAAAGTAACATTGGTATGACCAATGTCCGACCTACGTTTCTCTAAAATTTTAAGGATATTGGGACCATATCTTGTGCCGCTGTTTCTCATCCCGATTACTATCTTTTTCCGCTCGCAAAAATAGTGTACCAACTTATAGAAAATAAGCTGCACAGCAGCAGTGATTGGTAAATTACGAGCAGCTTTTAAAACATTATTGAAAATTTCAGTCATGTTTGTGGTCATGTTACCATGTCGCCTCCCTTTATCATGAAAATATGACCATTTTTCCGCAGGCTCTTTTATCAACCATTGATATGCTTGAGGATTCATCACTTTTATTGCTTCCATGATTCTTTTCAATTTTCTTTCTTGTAATTCTCAAATGGCGTTCTCCACTAACTTGTGTAAGTCATGATCTCCTTTGAAAGCTTTCTTAAAATTATCCAAAAAATGATTTGAACAATATCGATGAACAAAACCTTGACCACGCCAAACTCCTCTCACTGCACTTAGAATACCAGCATGTCTATCCGAAATTAGACAAATATTCACGCGCTCTTTAATCACATGTCGCATAATGTTACAAAGAAAATAGCTCCACGAAATTGTACTCTCCTCAGCAACAAATGCACAACTAATGGGAAAAACATGATTATCTGCATCCGATGCCATGGCCAACAAAATCTTACCTTTATACTTCCCATATAAGTGAGTAGCATCAATAGCGATAACTGGCCTACAATACTGAAATGCATCAATAACGGCCTTAAATGTGAAGAAAAATCTGTTCAATACCTCACCCACTGGATTTCCTACCACATCGTAAACTGGCGTGGTCTCATAAGAAGCTACGGTACCGGGATTATACTTTTGAAGCGCTTTCATAAATTTAGGTAAAACCTTATACGAGTCTTCCCAATTACCAAATATCTCTGCGATTGCTTTTTGTTTACCTAAATAAACTTTTTTGTATGAAACTGACATTTCAAAGCGGGCATTCACAATCTCTTTAACTAATGAAATCTTCATCATAGGATTAGTTGTGATGGCATTTCGAATGGTTTGGGCAACAAGATTGGAATCTAACTGTGGATGATCAGTTGTAAGCTCGGCATGAATGCATGTATGAGGAACGTTGTACACCGACACTTCAAAAAATCCATGTTTCTTTCTTAGTGAAGCTCGTAGTTTCCATTTGCATTGTTGAGTTTCGGCCAGTTTACAACGAATTTCCCAAAATTTTGCCTTCGAACTTTTAGTGCAAAAATGGATGTTACGTTTGATTGACCAAAGTTTTATTCCCTTTTTCAACATTTCTTTATCCCTAAATAAAAGACCAATAAAAGGATCATTAACTTGAGGATCCCAAAATCCAGGATACATCATATAATTTCGTCTCTGGTTACTATAATTTTCTTCAGTGTCGAACGGTTCATTAAACAAACTTGACATTGGTTGATGCATAGGAATTGGTTGATTGGTCGTTTTCATCCTCATCCATATACAAGCCCATTTCAGATGATAATTCTTCGTACTCAACTTCTTGTACATTTTCTTCGTCATCGTCAGACTCGTTTTCGCTAATATTGACGTCCGGATCTTCATCCTCTGGTTCATCTCCAAGTTCTATCGACCAACCAATATTATCTGCCAATCGACACACTGCATCCAAATGTGTCAAATCTGGTTCGTTGTTCTTAGAATATACCTCTGGCATTGGCTCTTGTCGAATGGGTGTTCTACTTGATGTACCGATTTCATTAGTGGAAAGAATATTATAATACAACCCGTAATCTTGATCAGAAGAGTAAACTTGCTCAATTTCAACATATAACTCTATAAACGTTCTTACATTTTCTTCTATTAACTCAAGCATGGTTTCCAACGAATCATTATCATCAACAGCCAATCGCATATATTTAAACTCGGTAAGTGTAGTCAGATATGGATAACGACATGTTAAACTCAAACGATTTGAAGTCGATGATACATCAAGTACCTTAAACAATTTTTCCAAAAATTGGTCGTATGTCGTGTTTCTAGATACCGTAAAAATTTTTTTATAAGAAATATCATAAGATAACCCCTCGCTAATAGTTTCCATTATCGTACCTCCCCAATAGCACATAATTGTAGGATTTTTCATTTCGATAACCACACGGTAAAACTATCAATTTTACTCAAATAATACTCCAACAACACAAAATATTGAGCTTTTACCTGTTTTGGAAGAGATCTGAGATTTGCCCTAAAATGATCTAAGAGCTCTGTTTTTTTTTATTTTTACAGTGGTCTGGGAAATGAGATGAGTTTTTTTAAATAGGAAGTATTTCTGAAAAACGACCGATCGAAATGTACAAAACGACCGATCGTTTTTGGTCTGAAAAACGACCGATCGAATTGGACAAAACGACCGATCGTTTTTGGTCCAAAAACTCCCAGAGAGTTCATGATAAAAACGACCGGTCGTTTTTATCATTTCGATCGGTCGTTTTTCGAAAGTAGACCATTTTGGGAATATTACAGAAAGGCAGCCCATTCTGGGATTTTGGGCTACCCACTGTACCATTTCAGCAAAAAACTCCATATTTAAGATCTTGATTCAATATACTGATTTTTTTTTATTGTTTTTTTTTAATAAGCACCGGACCATCTTTTATAAAATAACTAAAAGTCTTACAAAACAAAACTCATCTAGGAAATTACAACCGGAGATCGGTAACCAACAAACAATTACAATCAAAACTGAAAAAAACGCTTTAATTGAAACTTTATTTTGGGAAAATTTCCTGATTTTTTTACTGATTTTGGGAAACTTTATAAGATCTTGATTCAATATACTGATTTTTTTTTATTGTTTTTTTTTAATAAGCACCGGACCATCTTTTATAAAATAACTAAAAGTCTTACAAAACAAAACTCATCTAGGAAATTACAACCGGAGATCGGTAACCAACAAACAATTACAATCAAAACTGAAAAAAACGCTTTAATTGAAACTTTATTTTGGGAAAATTTCCTGATGCGACCATCAACTCTTATCCTATTTAGTAAACAAAACGAATGCAGATATGATAAGTTCGTCAAGCTTTAACTTGCCAAAGCAGAGGTGTCTTGAGACACTTCTCAAATCACCAACCAGGTTGGTTTGCACATTTACCAAAACAGAGAAAACGCAAGAGCATTATTCCAGTAAAATCAAAATTAAGATCACTTAAAAGGTACAAACCAGTAAAAATAATCTCTAGCCTCCCATAAAAATATCAAAGACAAGTGAGCTGCCCAAAAGACTATTAAAATAAACTGCAAATCTTCACTCTTCTAAATGCTGCATCTGCAGTCTTCTGTGTGTGAGTAGGTGAGTATGCTTATTTTATGATAGAACACCTGTAAAGACACCAATATGCTGATTTTATTAAATAAACTTGATTTTGTGTAATGAGATTTCAAAATATTCATTCAGGGTCTTTGTGGCATCAACTTTTTCAATCAAAAAGCTGCTTTAAAAAAGCAGTAGGAAAAAATATTGCTTTAATAATATGTAACGAATGTTTGGTAAAAACTTAAAAAAATATATTTTTTCATGCATATTGATGTTTGGAATTAATTAATATCATTTTGATTTTTCAAGTTGACTTATAAGCCCTTTCCTTTGATAAATTTTTAAATTTTCATGTCGAAACGTGCAAGCAACAAGTTAAGCATACGAATAAAACTTTAGTTGAGATAAGATAAATATTCATTTAAATTCCGAAAATGATGACGAGAAGGCTACCAAAATCTTCAAAACCCGTGACTTTTTTACTTTTAGCTTTTCTAGTTATGTTACTCCAAAAACTTAAATTTTTAAAAGATAAAAAAAGCAGTGATACTAAACACGTGTTGCTATAAAAGCTAACAAAAAAAGTTGTTACCAACATGCACTTAGTGTACCGAGTTTAGCAAATAAATTTGATTTTCTGTATTACCTATTACCGTCAATTTTTTGAACGGAAATAGAATAGGTGATAACTTACACGTGATTCCATGTATATGTAAACTTGGGAGAAATACAATGGTATACAGTTTAAGAGTTAAATATACTTTGAAGTATTTAATTGTAATCAATAATATTTTTTTGATAAACACGGTAGACTAACTAAAAAATGGAAACACCAATTCACTAAATTAAGTTTATCAGTATACTAAATTAAAAGTTTATGTAAGCATAGGGTATTAAGGTGTAATTTTTCCCAGATATTATTTTCTTAAGCAAAATTTAAGCGGAGTTGTAATTTGGGAACCTGTTCAGAAAAAAAACAAAGGTCTTTTAATATTCTTTCACGGTTAAAATATTTATTTAACTTATGTCAATAGTCAATATTTACCAAATTCAACAAAAATAATGTGAAATTCAACAGAAGTACTACTATAATCAACAAAAATGCTACTAAATTCAATAAATATTTTGTCAATTTGATGAAATGCCAAAATAATATAGTATTTTTAGTCAATTGAATTTGTTTTTGTTTTTTTATAATTGGTAATATTGATCTAAGTGAAATTAGTATTTTGATATGAGTAAAAAGAAATATTGGAGAGTTTTGTTTTTGCTTACTAAGTTGGTCAAATTGTAACTATGTGCAATTTCCACTTTTAATCACATTATGTGACCATATATACTTTCTAAAATATACTAGTGGCATGCCATTAATGTTGTTTTTACTTGTATCCGTGTGAAGTTTTTTTTATTAACATATATTTATATGTTATAATTTTTTTGACATACGTATAGATTTATTTTATTTTCGGTAATTTATTTTATTTTCGGTTCTTACAGTACCGGGATAGTTGAGACTCCGATGGTTGTCCAAACTTAGGGCCACCACTAACAAATACTACAGATTTATCGTTAATAAGTAATAAAGCAACACTACTAATTAACAGGCCCAAAGCAAACTTTAAACTAAGAATATGACAACGGTTGTCAAAATATCTCGTTGATTAATAAATTTTCCGATTTTCCGATTTTATGATTTCATGTGCGCCTACACCTGGTTAAATAGAGGTAGAAAATAAAACTGTGGTAAAATCAGTAAAATATCGGGGTTTTCGGAGGTAAAATCCTTAAAAAAAGTTGTTCTACAAATCGAATAGCAATTTTGCTGTATTTGGATAGTACTGAAGTGTTCTTTTGCTATTTATAGAGGAAAATATCGCTAAGGGGGTTGCTTCAAAACATGGGGTAAATGGTATATCTGAATTTTCATGATACAATTATCGTACCATATATGTATGATACACTAAAATTTACTACTATTACCGTACCATACTTTCGTATACTGTACTTTTGGTATAACGCAAGTGCAGTATAATAATGGTATACTACGGTACATTATCAACTTGGAAAAACAACACACTGTTATGAAAAATATATCATTAACAAAAAATTTCAAAAATAACACTTCATTTATGAATAATTGAACAGGAATATAAGCATGATACTACTTTATGCAACTTATTTTGTATCTTAAATGTTAAAAAATATTAATAATTATATTTGAATATGAGTATTTAATATATAAATGATAATATAGTACAAATGGTAGAGTACCATAATATCTAAAATCGATTACCATTACCGTACCACTAAATTGAGTGGTACCATAATACCATAACATATGTGTGGTAATAGCGTAAATACGTAGAAATGACACTATATGTATGATAATTACACTTGATGGTACAAAATTACACCATTCTTCAAAGTACTTCTTTCGGTTTCATTTTCCCTTTTATAAACTTTTCGTTAAAACCTAGTTTATTTTAAGATTCATAACTGAATCAATGACGATGCGCAGAGAAATGAAATGAATAAAATTATGTTTTTAACATCTTATATTATTGATTATGTTTTTTTATACTCATTATAAACGGGTTTTTCTTTTATTCAGTCAATCAATTGAACGGCACAAACCCCCGTTTTCAAAAATAAATATTCAATTGTTATTTTTTTTTCAAATTTTGAATTTAGATTAGTATGCACTAGGGTTCTATATTTTTATTTGAGTTTTTATTGTATTGTAAAATTTGTTTTAAATTTATTACATCTGAATTTGTTTAATATATGATAAAAAATGAAAAATTAAATTAGTCATTTAAAATATATCATCCAACCCTCCATATTTTAATATAATGGTTGTAAATGTGACTAAATATTGCACAGTCTAACTCAATGACCGTACAAAATGAAGACCCATTATAAACTATAAATTTAGTAACAATAAGTTAAAAGTCGGTATTCATGTGTATAATGGTAAAGATTGCAAAATGTGAGAAGAAAATATAATCTCATATGCAAATTAGCTTTAAATCATGAAAAATATATAAGAAATAATTTTACGTTTTACTATGTGTGCTATTCAAAAATTTTGTTTATTTTGGCATATAGAACAATTGATTAAAATAATTATTGTTAAATACAATGGAAGTACGTATAAGTATCATTTAATACTCCGTATTACTTTTATGTTGAACATAGAATCTACTTATATTACGGACCTCAAACGATTTTTAAGTAGAAAAAGCGATTTTAGCAGCCTTGACTATTGAATATGGAAATATGACTATGGATTGTGAAATGTTTCATAATCGAATTAAATATGTAAGTATTAGCAAAGTTATTTTTCTCTATCACGATTCATCATCATCCATGCACTGATGGACATATACAGATCACAAAGGTGTGCATGATTGCATCTCATCAGTGAGTAAAATATAATAGTTATAAAATGACCATTTCTACGATTAAATCATACTAAATTAACAACAAACTTTAAGAATTAGTTGGGAGTATTAAAATCGTGGATACAGCTAACGCTCAAAACAGTTTAGCACCGAACTTATTAGTTGGCCTTTCCTAGATCGTATAATATCATCTGATATAGAACGTGCATCTATTTTAAAAGTCACATCATTGCTGCCAAAATCATTTACATTTTTTATATTCTTGAACATATAAAAAAACTTGGCTTATGACTTCAAAGCTACTACTGCGGTTTAGTTGAAGTATCAAACATTCCCATTCGTATATTATTAAATCTGATGTAACAATAATTCAGTTTATTTGAGCGGAAAGGGTTTACAAGTAAGCAAATGTTTGTTCTTTTTAATCTCTAAAAACAAGTCAAGTGCAAAGACATATATATAACAACAAATTGCTCAAATTTAAATGTGATTTGTGATTTTGTGAAGTTGCCACTAAGATAACTCATGAACAAATTAGAGGATATACACAGGGCAACCGCTAACAAACAATATTCATACGATAACTACATTCAAAGTCTTTTTTTTAGAAAAACAAGGGAAAATGAGTGGTGATAAGAAAAATGTAAAATTTAAGATAACAACGGTGTGGGTAATGTGGCTTTTGTATTCAGGGTCGGCTTTATTGTAGGTCATAACATCACTCTTTTAATGTTATTTTATAACTATACGTTGTTTGATAAGGAAAATAAATATAGTTTTTCTTGAGTTTGATTTTATATTAATGTTTAAAGACATGCTACGTTATTTTATGATTTATATTATATGTTTTTTCTTTATAATTAGTGCATCTTTTCCTACTCTGTATCGATGTAATGATAAAATGTTGAATACTCTATTATTTGGGGAAACATAGGTGGAATATGTGTGGAAACAAAAGAAATTTGGTGAGAAACATAGATAACACTCGGATTTTATATCCTATTATAATGAAGGCGTGAAACCAATTATATCTATACTAAAAATAGTAAATAACTAGATAATACAACTATATAACATAAATGACTAGATAACTTAAATAGCAAATAGCCGAAGACAATAAAGAGGCGGTGTAAACCATCCCTTGTCCTTGCCAATAATCTTATCCGATGAACAAAACACACGCATGTACTATCCTTTACGACCTGGTCGAAGCTTAAATATACACTCATATAACCTTTTAAACCACCGCGGTCTATTTCAAAACGAACTCCACTCAAAATTTGCCAACTATTTAAACTAACGTTTTTCGAATATTCGATGAACGTCCAAACCAACATTTGTAAGAAAACTTAATGTTGTTAGTCGTGACGAACTTCCCCCAACACGACTTGGCCATAATAAATATACAAGATTAAGGCCTCTAAAATATCTATCACTTGATGCACTACAAAAATCTCGTCCAAACCACACTAAAAAAATAAACGATATAAACACTAGCTGGTTTCGACCCA
This sequence comes from Primula vulgaris, assembly GCA_963920805.1. Taxonomy (NCBI): domain Eukaryota; kingdom Viridiplantae; phylum Streptophyta; class Magnoliopsida; order Ericales; family Primulaceae; genus Primula; species Primula vulgaris. The sequence continues at coordinate 35,946,125 of OY987212.1, forward strand.
ATTAGCGTCTAGTTTTCCACGGTGAAATGAATAACTAAACAGTCTATGTCACGGAATAATAAGTTGTATAATCAGTAAAAGTTAAATTATTATCTTATAATTATTTAAAGCGTTAGTCGGTCAAAACAAAAATTGTTTTAGAAAGATTATTAATTTATCGAATATTAATTTATGTAGGTTTTACTCTAGTGTGAAACACCACAATATACTGTATAAATATGGCACACAAATTAGAAACACAATCAGGCTAAAACAATAATCGTGAGTGTTCATTTTCTATTGGATATGAAAAGACATAAGCTACATAACCGAAAAAGTGTGTAGTTTTAGTTGTCCAAATAAGTTAATTCTCTTCCTATTTTTTTTTTATAATTAATAACCCTCACTTAATCTGTTTCGTAGACGTATGTTTCGTAGACGTCGGGAATCGAGTATGTATGCGGGTTGACATGATGGTCAAAAAGCCCGTCCTAAAATCTGATCTTCTATATTTTTTGTCAGTAAACAATAATCATTAGATCCCAAATCCCAATATATTCAAAGATAGACACTGAATAAAGTATAAAAATATTTCCCAAAAAATAGAAAAGAACTGGACAAATCGGGTGTTGAATTATTATTTCCATAATAATATTATCAAAATATTATTCTGCGTTACATTATAAATCGATGAAGATGGAAGGGTTGGTAATCCACACAATTCAACACCACCTCTCAGTCAAACCACACCTATATTATATATACAATTATTATATACACACTTATTATTCATGTAACTATTATACGTACACACAGTATATATATATATATATATATATATATATATATATATAAGAGTTCCATATATCCTTGGTGGTACTATATTGACTTTTTAGATAGTTAAAGACAGTTCTTTTCCTTGGTCAAGATTTATATGGGTCAATATATATGTGCCCAATAGATAGATACATAATGGTATAATAATAAGTGAACTGTACATTTTATATAGAGAAAAGAAAGAGAGGTAGCTGAGTTGATACTAGTGGAGGAGAGAGAGGGGCAGGTACAACGTGAGTGATCTCATTTATTATTTATTATGAAGCCTTTTATTATATTTATTATTACTACCAAACTCTAACCCAACACACCTATTGCTACTACTTTTCATCTTAAATTTCCACTTCATATTTTATTTTTTTTGTGTTTTTTTATTGTTTTGTGTTGAACCCTTTTGCAATCATAGGAAACTAATCACAACCCAGTTCTCAAAATTGAAGCTTTCCCTTGGTTCTCTTCACCAAGGTCAAAATCTCTCTCTCTCTCTCTCTATATATATATATGTATATGTATGCATATATGCTCAGTGGCGGAACTAGAATTTTTTTTATCGTAATTATGGGGTGCTGAAATACAAAAGTCTATAAAAAAAATATTCACGATACATGGTAAAAGATCAGTTTTTTCTCGATATGAGGGTGTTAAAGTCCGTTTTAGCATGTTACTAGCTTTTCTGTATGCTTTTTAAGGTTTTTTTTTTGTTCCTTTGGTTAAGTTTGATTTAATTATTTGCCATTTGTTTGCCTAATGTTTGCCTTGGTTGACTTTAGTGACTTGCTTGAGTCTTGACAAGGTGGGACCTTTCTGAGGGTTATTAGACTAGACCAATATAGAAATCCAATTTTGAAATTCATTTAAAAGTTCAGTTGCAGGTTTTGTACGTAACGTCGTAATTACATTAGAATTTGAGATCTAATGAGTTGTGAAGGATCCAGTTTACTACTACAACGAAAGTATGTTTGTTCATGATAGTTAAAACTGTGTTTATGAAGGATGTATATATGCTTTTAAGTTTGATTTAGCTATTTGCCACTTGTTTTGCTAATGTTTGCTTTGGTTGACTTTAGTGCCTTGCTTGAGTCTTGACAAGGTTGATCTTTTCTGAGGGTATACTAGTCTAGATCAATATAGAAATCTAATTTTGAAGTTCATTTTCGAGATGTTAAGTTTATGTAAGACAATTTATTAGAACATTTCAGTTGCAGGTTTAGTACGTAACGTCGTAGTCACATTAGAATTTGCCATCTAATGAATTGTGAAGGATCCAATTCACTACTACAACGAAATTATGTTTGTTCATGATAGTTAAAAAGGAATTGTAGTGGTAGTAGTTACTTTAGTTCCACACAAGCAATATCGAAATCATGTTTTTTTTAAGATGCAGGATGATTGTTTAATGTTGTCATCTCTTTTTAAATAAATATAAAACTACTTTCCATATGTTTACTTTCATAAACCTTTAACTGAGGTAGATAGTACCAATACGTTAGGTGTAGATTCGATATCAATTTGCATTATGTCCTGTTTCTTAATGCCATCTATAGTACTCGAGTTTCTCGACATCGAGTGCTTTTACTGGCCGACGTACTGAAATAACGTATGCTGAAATTTTTAGTTTGCCAATTTAAATGTTACGTTTGCTGTGAATGATTATCTTATGTAGACCTCATTTTTAGTTTTTTCTTCTTGGTAATAGTTATACACAAGGGTGGAAGTGATGGAAGTAAGCCGAGTTAATCATGGGAACGTTAATGGAGGAGTGCTAAACAGATCCTCAGCTACAATTTCCGAGGTGGACGAGTTTTGTAATGCTTTAGGGGGAAATAAGCCTATACATAGCATCCTAATAGCAAATAATGGAATGGCAGCTGTTAAATTCATACGTAGTGTACGTACGTGGGCTTACGAAACATTTGGCACGGAAAAGGCGATACTATTGGTTGCAATGGCCACACCAGAGGATATGAGAATTAATGCAGAGCATATTAAAATTGCCGACCAATTTGTTGAAGTTCCAGGTGGAACTAACAACAACAACTATGCCAATGTGCAGCTTATTGTAGAGGTATTCAATCATTTTGTATTGGTTTTAAGTGGTTAGTATGATTATTTGCCTATTTGGCCTCAAACTGTTTGATTACATCTTATGATTACAAAAGGACAGTACTTTGTTTGTGAAGGTCTAAATATATCATTTTAGTTACTTTTATTAGTGTGTTTAATATTGAAAAGCATACTTACGAAGTGTTACCCAACGAACCCAAAATATATAAGTTTCCTCCTTTTTTTCTTGCTACTCCATTATCGACAGAAATGTAGTCTTGTTACTCTTGTAAGTGAGCTTACGACCAATATAGCATTGGTACCTCTGAGGCAATTTCTTTTTGCATTTTTGCGCTGAAGCATATATTTATATGTTTGTTTTGTTTTTTATAACCTAATCATGAGCTCATTAAGCGTAATCTTTTACACTGCTTTTTTTTAGCCAAAATATCCAAAAAAACCCAGCTCTTCCGCTAGTAAACCAAATGCACCCAAGCTTTTAAGCAAATTATGAACAAGGCTATAATGAGTGTATATTCTTTAACTATCCCTTTTTTATAATATATTTTCATTTATTGGTCATCCAGATGGCGGAGAGTACTCACGTAGATGCAGTTTGGCCCGGGTGGGGCCACGCCTCTGAAAATCCCGAGCTACCAGACGCACTAACTGCTAAAGGAATTGTTTTTCTCGGTCCACCAGCTCTATCAATGGGTGCTCTAGGAGATAAGATCGGCTCTTCTTTAATTGCTCAAGCAGCTGAAGTTCCTACTCTTGCTTGGAGTGGCTCTCATGTAATTTACTTGTTCTTTTTTTTTTAACCTTTTATTTACTTACTGGAAGATCGTGTATGGTATGGTGAAATAATTTGTATATATTTTTTAGGGTCAAAATTTAAAACCAATAGCTGCTTAGCTACTATTGCATGATCCTATAATTTATTCTTAATCTATACATTTTGAGGAAGCTCATTGGTAGTATGATGAAATGTTGTATTTTCTATTTTCTAAGTAGAAGTTGAAACAGATAGGGGATTGATTGACTACTACTCCATGATCCGATAGTTTTGTATTGATTTTTACTTTTGAGAATGCTCATCTATAGCATGATGAACTGTAGATATCCATTTTCTAGGTGAATGTTGGAGCAGGTAGCTTCTTAGCTACTACTATTCCATGGTCCATAGTTGCTTACCTTTTTATTTTTCCAAGAACCTCGTTGATAGTTTTATGAAATGTCGTATGTTTATTTTCTAGGCTAGATTTGAAAGAGATGTCTGCTTAACTACTAGTATTCCATGATCCTGTAATTTTGTCTGAGTCTCTACTTCTGGGGAAGCTCGTTTATAGTGTGATTTAATGTTGTATATCTATTTTCTAGGTGAAAATTGAAGCAGGTAGCTGCTTAACCACCATTCCAGATGATATATATAAGAAAGCATGTGTCAATACGATTGAAGAAGCAGTTGCAAGTTGCCAGATAGTGGGTTACCCTGCTATGATTAAGGCGTCTTGGGGTGGAGGTGGTAAAGGCATAAGAAAGGTTTGTTTTTTGAAAAAAAGAATGTTTTTTTATAGAATAAATTGAACTCCACTTATCATGTTTTTGAACGTTACAGGTTCATAACGATGATGAGGTGAAGGCATTGTTTAAGCAAGTTCAAGGAGAAGTTCCGGGGTCCCCTATATTCATCATGAAGGTTGCTTCTCAGGTAAGGATACTTTCTTAAAGGTTTTGAGTTCTTTTCTTTCTGAGGTGTAGCCGTATAGGTGATTAAGAATATTATCCCACACTGTTTATTTATTATATGCAAAGAGAAAATGGCGCTTACCAACTTCAAAGACGAGAAACTTTGAACTATCATAAAAAGCACAACTATTTCCCAGCGGTGTACTTATTTTTCAGTTGGTTCTTAGAAGAGTTTAAGTGTAAAATAACAAGTTGCTAAGCACCCCACCCCACCTCCACCATAGCTCTGCTACACCTCTCTACAAACATCTACGCCAACATTCCCCACCCCCACGCACATTCATATTATTCAATATATAACTAAGTTTAGATAGGTGAGCACTATCATGGTAAGATAGGATCATCAATAAATATTGGTAATATTTCATATGTAAATGTTATCTTTTTCTCTAGTCTCACTGTGTTATTGGGTTTCTGAAAATAGAGCCGGCATCTAGAAGTTCAGTTGATCTGCGATCAACATGGAAATGTTGCAGCATTGCATAGTCGTGACTGTAGTGTTCAGAGACGACACCAGAAGGTATAATTTAGTATTTTTCTTGAGTTTTGTGTAACAATAATTTTCGAATTATTTCAACGGTTTCTGAGACAAAGGTAATTTCTAATAATATTACTTTTATATGTTGAACAGATTATTGAGGAAGGTCCAATTACAGTAGCTCCTCAAGAGACAATTAAGAAGCTGGAACAGGCAGCTAGAAGATTGGCTATTTGTGTAAATTACGTTGGAGCTGCTACTGTCGAGTATTTGTACAGTATGGAAACTGGGGAGTATTATTTTTTAGAGCTCAACCCCCGATTGCAGGTTTGTTAGTTGTCCAGTTTTCAAGTATATTTATTTTCTCTAATTTTCCTTTTCACTTGCCTTACATATAATTGTTTGTGTTTGCGAATTTGTTGTGTTCTTTTCCTTGTATCAGGTGGAGCACCCAGTGACAGAGTGGATAGCCGAGGTAAATCTACCTGCAGCCCAAGTTGCCGTTGGAATGGGAATTCCTCTCTGGCAAATCCCTGGTTCGTTTCCACTAAAGTTGTTTTCCTTTAACCATTATAAAAGTGTAAAATATCACTTCTTTGCACCAACCTGATTATGCGGATTGAAAGTCCACCCACTCAAAGCAAAAGAAAATTACATCACTAGTCCTCATTATAATTTATCAACGACATGAAAGAAAATATAGAATAAAAATGAACTAATAACTCCAACACTATCCAGATTCTGAATTTCGATAAGTTGTCGGTGTACAATTTTTGCGATTATGGGTGGATTGACGCCTAGAAAATGAATTTTGTTAGTCTGCTGTACTAATCTGATAGTTTGGTGTACAAAACTGATATTCCCCCTAGTGGAAATATTTTGTCCATCCCTTTTAATTTTAATTTCTCGTTCTGATAGAAATCAGGCGATTTTATGGAATGGAACATGGTGGGGGTTATGATGCGTGGAGGAGAACATCTGCTGTTGCTACCCCGTTTGATTTTGACAAGGCAGAATCTGTAAGGCCAAAAGGCCATTGTGTGGCAGTTCGTGTAACAAGTGAGGATCCAGATGATGGATTTAAGCCTACTGGCGGGAGAGTACAGGTCATCATTTCGACGACTGATTGGAAATCACTTTTCTTAAAAGGTTTCTGAGTGGGATGATAAGTTAACATTTACTTGGTTTTTGCAGGAGCTGAGTTTTAAAAGCAAGCCAAATGTGTGGGCATATTTTTCTGTTAAGGTATGTTTTAGTATCATGTTCTAATCGGACAAACCTTACGTGGAGATTGGTCACTGCTAATATGTCCTTAATGATTTTGCAGTCAGGAGGAGGAATCCATGAATTCTCAGATTCTCAATTTGGTGAGTTATTTCATAAATATATAGTTATCATGTGTGTGCATATATTTATATGAGTCGGTGAAGCCCCTCTCATTTCTGCTTGCAAAGTTCATGGGGCTCTTATTCATTAACTTGCATGGATGTTTGGTTTACATGTCTGCTAAAATAAACTGTGCTTTAAATCAGGTCATGTATTTGCATTTGGAGAGTCTAGAGCTCTAGCGATTGCAAACATGGTTCTCGGGCTAAAAGAAATCCAGATTCGAGGAGAGATTCATACCAATGTTGATTATACCATTGACCTATTACATGTAAGCCCGTTGAAAAAACTGCAATGTTCATCTGTCCTAAAGATTCAGTGCCCTTTTCTATGTTTTTATTTCAGTCATGCTAACATTTTGAGAAACTTTTGCAGGCTTCGGACTATAAAGAGAATAAGATACATACAGGGTGGTTAGATAGTAGAATAGCAATGCGAGTTAGAGCAGAAAGGCCTGCTTGGTATCTCTCTGTGGTTGGAGGTGCTCTATACGTAAGTTTTCATTTATTTATTATCAGCCAGTTTAGAACTACGAGTCCTAATATTTCCATCATAGGATAGGGGTTGTTCTAATGAGAAGCTATGAAGTGCGGTATCATTTCTTTCTTACTGTAGTACACACCATACACGTACACTGAATAGTTCTCCAGTTGTTTAATGTAATCATGCACCATATGTGTACAGCTAAATAATTCTCTTTACATATTTTGTTTTTCGTAGAAAGCGTCTGCTAGCAGTGCCGCTATGGTCTCGGAGTATATAGGGTATTTAGAGAAAGGCCAAATTCCTCCGAAGGTATCTTATTAATCCATGTCGACTTTCGAGTGTCGGATTCTATGGTTTATTTCATTTCTTATTAAAATTTACATATTTGACTGAAATGCCTCCTTTGCAGCACATTTCGCTCGTCAATGCCAAAGTTTCCTTGAATATTGAAGGAAGCAAATACACGGTTTGTTTTTCAAATACATACCAAGCTACTTGATCTTACATTTATAATTTCTAGTGCATAAAAGATGCTCCTTTTTTTTAGATTGATATGGTGAGGGGAGGACCAGGAAGCTATAGGTTGAAAATGAACGATTCAGAAATTGAAGCAGAGATACATACGCTACGTGATGGAGGTCTACTAATGCAGGCAACCATCGGTTTCCTTGACCAATTTATATTTTATTTTCTTTGTATATTGCTTAAAATGTAGACTGGAAAAATTGTAACTTTTTTTTTATAACAGTTGAATGGAAACAGCCATGTCATATACGCAGAGGAAGAAGCCGCAGGAACTCGCCTTCTTATTGACGGAAGAACCTGTTTGCTTCAGGTATACTTTATTCTGTTCCCTCTTTACTTTTCTTATGTTCTTCAGAATTTAATATATATATTTTTAAATCAGAATGACCACGATCCTTCAAAGCTAGTGGCTGAGACCCCGTGCAAGTTATTGAGGTACTTGGTTGGTGATGGTAGTCACGTAGACGCTGATATGCCTTATGCAGAGGTTGAAGTAATGAAGATGTGTATGCCTCTTCTCTCACCTGCTGCTGGCATCATTCAATTTAAACTATCCGAAGGTCAACCTATGCAGGTGATAAATCCAAATTCCACCTTTCAAAACTGAACAGTTATTTTATAGAAACTTCTGATATGAGGTCATCTTCCATTTTCTCTTTTTCTCGTAGTACGCTCTTAAAAGTTGTCCTTTTTAGGCAGGGGAAAATTTCTGTTTTCGACACCAACTTACCACCAAAATCTTAATTTTGTTCGCCGATATACAAAAAAGTACACTAGTGTTGCATTTCTTGTTGAATAAGTATACTAAGGAATACAATGATAGGGAAGGGGGCGAAAATAGAGAAAAACGCAGATTTGCGTTCTTAAATAGAAACACGTGTTATAATAGTGTACAAATTATATAAAATAAATTAGTTTTTGGTGACTATTTAGTACCCCGACCTGTGATTTTTTTTTTCTGAGACTCCGTACTCAAATCGTCAAGCGATGCAATGTGATGTATGTTTTTGTAGGTCGGTGTGCAAATTTGAAATCTGACGATGCTTAATAGTACTGTAATTAACCCACTTGGCAGTGACTTATGGTTCCTTTTTTATTGTTTAGGCTGGTGAGCTTATAGCCAGACTTGATCTTGATGACCCATCAGCTGTTAGAAAAGCGGAACCTTTTATTGGTAGTTTTCCGCTGTTGGGCCCGCCAACCGCTATATCTGGTAAAGTACATCAGAGGTGTGCTGCAAGTTTGAACGCTGCCCGAATGATACTCGCAGGATATGACCATAATATTGATGAAGTAAGTAATTCACTTATGTAGTGAGATCCTTCTGAACCTACAACTAATGTTTTTTTAGGATCAGGTTTCCAAAGAGTGGTAGTGGCTTTCCGTTGACGAGTTTTCTCCCCTTTCCTTTTAGTGACCAATTTTCAACACTTTTTGAGCGGATCATGAACTATTAAACTCGACAAAGCTGGTTTAAGTATTTAAATGTAGACATTGTAACAAACCCGATGGGGACAAGAGAAAGTGGATGTGAACTTTACTAACAAAGAATGGAAAGTTATTAAGTTAGTAATGTTCTTAGGTCCAGATATTTTTAACTGTAAGCAATTCAAACTCAAGGGGTTTGTCGCAGATGGTTAAAACTCAGGGATCATGTTTTTCCAGAAAAAATAATCCTAAAGGCAGCAGTACAAATGGAAGAGAGATGAAACGATGAGGGAGGGATAAAAATATTGCCTCCTAGTTTTAATTTCCAGTATCTTAGTTTTTATTATAATTGCCAATTACCCAGTTATTTGCATTCATTGTAATCTTTACTTTTGAAAATTAAACTAAAAAGATTGCCTCAATTAATAATTAAATTAATTTTCCAGCTCCTCGTGGACATTAGTTTGTCCGTTCACTCTCCTAAACTGTTGCTAATAATTAGTGGTTTTAAATTTCAGGTCGTGCGAAATCTGCTGAGTTGTCTTGACAATCCGGAGCTCCCTTTCCTTCAATGGCAAGAATGTATGTCTGTTTTGGCTACTCGACTTCCTAAAGATCTCAGATTGGAGGTAGATCACAATGGTGGTTCATGCCCTTCTTTCAATGATTATGATTTTCGTAGTCATACTAATATATCTTATTTTTGTTTTATTCAGCTGGAATCCAAGTACAGAGAGTACGAAGGCATCTCAACCTCCCAAAACCTTGACTTTCCTGCCAAAGTGTTGCGCGGTGTTCTCGAGGTCGGTTTGCTAATTTATCTTCTCTTTTATAAAAAAATATTTCCCTTTATCCTGCAACATCTAATATTTATTAATTGTGGTGTTTGATGTAGTCCCATTTGAGCACTTGCCCTGAGAAAGAAAGAGGTGCACTGGAAAGGCTTGTCGAACCGTTGCTTAGTCTTGTGAAATCTTACGAAGGTGGGAGAGAGAGTCATGCCCGAGTTATCGTTCAAAACCTTTTTGAGAATTATTTGTCCATTGAGGAATTATTCAGTGACAGCATCCAGGTGAGTTTTAATACCATGTTTGCTAAGAAAATCAAAATTATATTTACTAGGCATATGAAGGTGTCTGATTAATGGAATGTTGCTTCTTCTTATTTTTTGTTTATGCCTTGTTCTTAGGCTGACGTGATTGAGGGACTACGACAACAGTATAAAAAAGATCTCTTGAGAATTGTTGATATTGTGTTGTCTCATCAGGTGAACTAAATACTTCTGTAATTTATAATGTACAATATCTGGTTAATATATTCCTGGCATTGTTATTACTCTTTCCTCTTAATATAGAAAAGTTATTCATTTTGATATCCAGGGTGTAAAGGGTAAAAATAAGCTGATTCTACGACTCATGGAGCAGTTGGTGTACCCCAATCCTGCTGCTTACAGAGATAAACTTATCCGGTTTTCTGCTCTTAACCACATGAACTATTCTGAGGTACTATCCATTTCTCTTCCTTGACCTTGCTGAATTGTTAAAGGAAAAAGTTTATTTTTGTCTGCCAACCTTCCATCTTTTGATGATTACTACCCAATGTTATTAAGCTCACAATAAAAAAAATTAAACAATCAAAAGTCACAATTCAGGCAAAGTCTTACACAGTTAAACAATTAGCCTTTATAACTCTTCAATAGAAGATTTAAAAACAAATCGCTTTCGAGGCCTCTATGATTGTCCATTCATGAAATAAGGTGTGAGAGTTCTTCACATCTGTAGAGGACACTCGTCCATTATTGAGAATCGGAGGTACTTGACTGGATGCCTCTACAGATCTTGGCTTGCTTCGTTGCATTCATGAATTCTTTGTTTATTTGATTCTTCGGATTTCTTCCTCTACCGCTTTTCCCTTCACCGCTTTTAAAAATATGAGTTTAAACATCAGTATACTAATTGCCCAATTCTATGCAAATTTGTTTTTAGTACATCAATGTAGTCAAACAAGTAATATGTAACAATTGCTTTTAAGTTGAATTTATAAGTGTTGGTGTGCTGATCACTTGACATTGTATAGTCTGATGTCTAAATTTGGTAGCTTACACTTGCTTGGTTAACCAATTGTAAAGTTGGATAGTTTGGTGTACATAAGTGATATTTTCCCATATTAATGAATCTTATTTGAAGTTGAGTGGAACCCGATTGAATGTTATTTTGTTTTTATTTTTACAGTTGGCATTGAAGGCAAGTCAACTGCTTGAACAAACAAAGTTGAGCGAACTCCGATCAAGTATAGCAAGAAGTCTCTCTGAGCTAGAGATGTTTACTGAAGATGGTGAAACTTTGGAATCCCCTAGGAGAAAAAGTGCCATTAATGAGCGTATGGAAGATCTTGTGAGTGCACCGTTAGCTGTTGAAGATGCCCTTGTTGGTCTTTTTGATCATAGTGATCATACCCTTCAGAGACGAGTTCTCGAGACTTATGTTCGTAGACTTTACCAGGTAATCGTCCAGATCGATCTCCTTTTCTGTTATTAATTTTATATTTTACACCATTTTCGATGCTTACTTTTAGATTGAAATGATTAAGCTGTTAATGTTTCCAATTTTTTTGAACATTCCTTTTTTATGAAATTTATTCAACCTTCATTGAAACATGTGTTACTTAGGGCTTGTATTAGTTGCAGGAAGCTCATATATTTTTCCTTTTTTGCTTATAAGTGGTACTACATTTGGTTGACCAGTTTATCAGCTGAACTGTTTTTTTTTTTTGGCCCGAAAAGGCTAGAAGCTTGAAGCTAAATGAACCCTATGCCACCCCACCCACCCCCGAAATTACAGTAAAAAGAACCTGGCTTATTAGCTCTAGCTGCGTCCAAACTAAACCCTTAATATGTTATAAATTATCTAAAGGGACTGTGAAACCTAAAAAGTTAATTACTTGATTGCTTATTGCTAAAAAATTAGAGCTTGGTAATGACTAATGAGTCCAAAAACTATATCTACTGTTTTTCTCCTTGTCTTAGCCCTACCTTATAAAAGGAAGCGTGAGAATGCAATGGCATAGATTCGGTCTAATTGCATCGTGGGAGTTTTTAGACGAGCACATCGAAAGGAAATCAAAGTCCGAAGACCAAACAGCAAACAAGTCTGTGGAAAAACATGCAGAGAGGAAATGGGGAACCATGGTCATTATTAAGGCACTTAAGGATTTGCCAATGGTGATAACCGCTGCAATAAAAGAGACAACTCGTAGTTCATTAGAGACGATAAATGGGTCCACTGAAGCAGTTAGCCATGGAAATATGATGCATATTGCTTTGGTGGGTATCAATAACCAGATGAGTTCACTTCAGGACAGGTATTTACTACTCTTACCATATTAGACACTAGAGAATAGACAGTATGGAAAATATCACTTCTGTACATCAGCCTATAGTCAGTTAATAATTGGGATACCATAGTAGAAATTCACAATTTATACACCAATCTGCACAGTTGAAACAACTAGTACACCGTTTTTACAATTTCAACTCAACAGCTCTATTATGTACTATTACTTGTTAGGTTCCGATGATATAATGAAAAATAATCAACACAAATCGAACAACTACTGCATTAAATTTGAATTTTTTTTAGCATTCATAAATTTGGATAAGTTGCTGCACTAATTGTGTGGATTTATGTAAGATGGTGTCTAAATTGTGGCTGATAGGTTGATAGACTAATTGTTAAAAGCTGATAGGAATGTATTTTCCCTATATAAATTATACTACATCCCTCCCTTATTCTTAAGACTACAACTTTTCAACATTTTCAAGTTTTTTTTTGTCTTTTCTTAAAATTTCCGTACTTGCTTTGATTAGTCATTTTTCAGAATGAGTAGTTGAATGAAGAAATGCAATGCATTAAAAAACTTTGACAGATAACATGTATAGTATTATGTATGTTTTGCCTGTTCAGGAATTTTATTCAGTTGTAAGTTAGTTCTGCCTTGTGTTACACGTATTTTTTGCTCTGTTTTAAAATTCGTGCTACATAGCGCTACGTAGCGCGAAATAGTGTTTTTTTGGTAAAAAACGCAACGAAAAATCACGATTTTGGGTGGAATTGCGCTAAAATCGCGCTATAGGGGACCAAAAGCGCAAAAAGCGCGAAATTCTGGACCAAGAGCGTAAATAGCGAGTTAAAAAAAAAACAGCGGATCTAAATAATTAATATATAGTGTAATTTTCATAAAAGTGTCTGCAGTCCAGATGGTTGAGACAGTGCTGTATTTTCCAGCAGACCCAAGTTCGAAACTCACCAACAACAATTTTTTTTTTTGATTTTTTTTTATTACTATCTATACATTTCTCTTTTTTTTTGTTATATATTATAAAGTTTAGTGCATATTTAGGCAAAAAAAAATACACCGCAAAGCGCTATATAGCAACGCTATTAGCGCTTTTAGCGTTTCTCTCGAAAAAACGCTACGATAGCGATAACGCTATTTAAAACACTGATTTTTTGTGACCAATTTGTGAATTAAACTCCTTGTATAGCGTTCTTTCATTTCTTAACAAGTTCCTTTGTCCCTGGGCTTTGTGCAGTGGCGACGAGGATCAGGCTCAGCTGAGAATCCACAAGCTGGGAAAAATTGTTAAAGAAAAGGAAGTGGGTTCGAGTTTACGAAATGCTGGTGTTGGTGTAATTAGTTGTATTATACAGAGAGATGAAGGGCGAACTCCTATGAGACACTCCTTCCATTGGTCAACAGATAGGCTCCAATACGAGGAAGAGCCCTTATTGCGCCACCTGGAACCCCCGCTATCTATTTATCTTGAATTGGTATATTCCTTTAAAAAGTCACACTTAAGATAAGTTTTTTGCTGTGTCATGTTATGTTTTAAAAGCTCGCTCTAAAGCGCCTTAAAAGCTTGTTCTCACCAGTAGAGATATAAAAAAAGTTCTTACTTTTTGCTGAAAAGCTCAAAGTTCATAGTTTTACCCGAGTCACGGTTTGCCCATTAAAACATAAGTGTGAGCTTTTCTATTTTTTCAACATGTATAAGCACTATGCTACTATTTTCTTATACATGGCTAAAAACATGAAAATCATAAAGTATTTTTTATATTTTTTCAACATTTATAAGCACTATGCTACTATTTTCTTATACATGGCTAAAAACATGAAAATCATAAAGTATTTTTTATGGCCTTTGGCAGTTATGTTCTTGTTTAATTTTCAATGGAAACCTTGGATTCAATTTTATATTTGTTTAGTTAATCTAGCTATTTATTTCATTGCTTTGACTTTTCAACTTAATGATTATGAATTATGCAGTATAGTTTGGCCATATAAAGTAATTATTATGCGCAAGTCTCAAGCTTTACGTGTCAATGCTTACGCTTTAGTAAAGTGTTTGCAAAATGGCTATAGCTGAGCTTTTATGTTTAAGGACTTTGAATCCAAATACACCCCTAAGATGTATCGATATCTAAAGTAGTTTTGAGCCTTATATTTTGAATGTCTAAGTAATTTGCCTTTATGCTACAACAGGAAAAGCTCAAGGGTTATGAAAATATAAAGTACACATCATCTCGTGACCGTCAATGGCATATATACAGCGTTATGGACAAAGGTGTACCGATTCAAAGGATGTTTTTGAGAACCCTTTTGAGGCAATCTATTTCGAATGAAGGGTTTATGAAACTCGATGAAGGAACAAACAGGTCCCAGCTGGCATTGACTTTTGCTTCTCGGAGCATTTTGAGATCCCTGATGACCGCAATGGAGGAGTTGGAACTCCATGTTCATAATGCCTCCATGAGGGCCGATCATGCTCATATGTATCTCTATGTAGTCAGGGAGCAACAAATATATGATCTAGTGCCGTATTCAAGGTAATTAGAGCGGTCTACTTGTTTTAAGTTATACTCCATCCCGTTTCTTTATGGCTTGTCCCAAATTATGGTCTACTTTTTTAAAATAAATTATTGTTAAATTTTCAGTTTCCAGTTGTTCCTTTATAAATATATGTTTAATCAACAAACACAACTACCATTTTATGCCATCATTAATTGCTTAGTACATCCATTTTGGAGGAAGCTTTGGCTACAAAACCTTTCATATTACTAACTGCCGCACTATCAAATTTTATTGCAGTATCTACAAAAAATTTAATTCTAAGAATCGTTCAACAAAACATTTAATGGTTATCTAGTTTTAACGAAACGGGCAATCAAAGGAGGATATGTATAAAGTTTGAATTTTTAAAATTATAACCAACTTTGTTACACTTTCTGCAAGTTCAGAGTGGAGTTGAACCATCAATTTGGAAGGGATCACATATTTTCCTTGAGCATTGATTTGTTAAAGATATGTTAGGGATATTTCAATTTTGATATTGTATGACAGGAGCGTTGAGATTGAAGAAGGTAAAGAAGCAGCCACTGTTGAGGGGATATTGGGTGAGGTAGCACGTGAAATGCATGCATATACGGGTGTGAAAATGCATCGATTAGGTGTTTGTGAATGGGAAATCAAATTGTGGATCGCTGGTGCGGGACAAGCCAGTGGGGGTTGGAGGGTAATCGTCGAAAATGTTACTGGTCACACTTGTATTGTGCATGTAAGTTTTCACTCTTATACGAAAATAGCCATGGTTGTTTCTTTCTTTCAGACCAAGAAGATTGTAATTACTATTCTTGATTTGATTTTCAGGTATACCGAGAGATGGAAGATCCTGCCAAACAAAGAGTTGTTTATCTCTCTACCTCGGGTGAGGGAAAATTACATGGTGTGGCAGTGAATGAGCAGTATCAGCCTTTGGGAGCTCTTGATCGTAGGCGACTTTTGGCCAGAAAAAGCAGCACCACATATTGCTATGATTTCCCATTGGTAATTTGCCCAAATCCTTGTTTTTTTTTCCTAAAATTACTGTTTTGTACACTTAACCGATTATTTTTTGCAATTGAATTCATCTATCATGGAAAACCTCATGTTTTTGTTGTCACTTATGCGGTCATGTTTTGGTAATGATCATTTCTGCACACTAATCTATGGATCAATTGTCACTTCTGTACTCTAACCTATATGCTAAAATTAGCAGAATCTTACTCATTGAGCAGTGATTGTTTGGCTAGTAATCAATAATGACACATTTTAGTTTGGTGTACAAAAAACGAACGTCATAGGTCGGTGCATGAAACAGGAAAAAAACATTAGTTATGAGAAGCTATACCTATCTATCTATACATATATATACCTGTTGCATTAGATTAACTAAGAGTATCTATTTCAGGCTTTTGAAACAGCTTTGGAGAAGTCCTGGACGGAGCAATTCCCTAGTAACAAGGCACTCAGGGGGAAACTTGTCAATGCCAGAGAGCTTGTATTTGCTGATTCCAAGGGTGATTGGGGTACCCCACTCGTTACCGTTGAGCGTAAACTAGGTTTAAACGACGTTGGAATGGTAGCTTGGACTTTGGACATGTGTACCCCTGAGTTTCCCTCTGGAAGAACCATTATCGTTGTATCTAACGATGTTACATTCAAAGCCGGATCTTTCGGTACCAGAGAAGACGCGTTTTTCCTTGCCGTGACAGATCTCGCTTGTAAGAGAAAAATCCCTCTCATTTACTTAGCCGCTAACTCCGGGGCTCGAATTGGTGTAGCTGAAGAAGTTAAATCTTGCTTTAAGGTTGGGTGGTCCGATGATTCAAACCCTGAAGGTGGTTTCCAGTACTTGTATCTAACTCCTGAAGATTATTCCCGAATAGGAAATTCCGTTATCGCTCACGAGATGAAGTTATCGAGCGGAGAAACACAATGGGTAGTAGATAGCATAGTCGGCAAAGATGAAGGGCTTGGTGTGGAAAACCTATCGGGTAGTGGAGCGATTGCGAGCGCATATTCGAGGGCATATAGGGAAACATTCACCTTAACTTACGTGACAGGAAGAACTGTAGGCATAGGCGCGTATCTAGCTCGTCTAGGTATGCGGTGCATACAAAGACTCGACCAGCCTATTATCTTAACCGGTTTCTCAGCCCTAAATAAACTCTTGGGTAGAGAGGTTTATAGCTCGCATATGCAACTTGGTGGGCCCAAGATCATGGCCACAAACGGAGTTGTTCATCTAACAGTTTCGGACGATCTGGAAGGAGTATTCTCTATACTGAAATGGCTTAGTTACGTACCACCATATCTAGGGGGCCCTCTTCCTATTTTACCCCCGACAGACCCTACAGAGAGGGTCGTCGAGTATCTTCCTGAAAACTCGTGTGACCCACGTGGGGCAATCAGCGGGGTTGCTGACAGTAACGGTAAATGGCTCGGGGGTATGTTCGACAAGGATAGTTTTATCGAGACACTTGAGGGGTGGGCGAGGACGGTGGTGACTGGGCGTGCAAAGCTCGGAGGGATACCCGTTGGAGTAATTGCGGTAGAGACACAAACTGTTATGCAAATCATTCCGGCCGACCCTGGACAGCTGGACTCGCACGAGAGGGTCGTCCCGCAGGCGGGCCAAGTTTGGTTTCCCGATTCGGCCTCAAAAACGGCCCAAGCTTTGATGGATTTTAACGGGGAAGAGCTTCCGCTTTTTATTCTTGCGAATTGGCGAGGGTTTTCGGGAGGTCAAAGGGATTTATTCGACGGGATTCTACAAGCAGGGTCAACAATTGTCGAGAATCTTCGTACGTATAAGCAACCCGTGTTTGTGTATATACCCATGATGGGTGAGCTTCGTGGTGGGGCGTGGGTGGTGGTTGATAGTAGGATCAACTCGGACCATATCGAGATGTATGCGGAGAATACAGCTAAGGGTAATGTTCTCGAGCCCGAAGGTATGATAGAGATTAAATTTAGAACGAAAGAATTGATGGAGTGCATGGGTAGGCTCGATCAACAACTCATTGATCTCAAGGCGAAATTACTACAGGCTAAGAATAACGGAGATCATTCAGCTTTCGAATCTATTCAAAAACAAATAAAAGCAAGGGAGAAACAGCTGTTGCCGATTTATACACAAATAGCGACGAAATTTGCGGAGTTACACGATACTTCTTTGAGAATGAAGGCTAAGGGGGTGATAAAAGAAGTTGTGGATTGGAAAACTTGTCGGTCTTTCTTCTATGAGAGGTTGAATAGGAGGATTGGTGAATGGCTGTTGATCAAGGAGGCGAGAGAAGCTGCAGGTGACAAACTTGCGTATAAATCTGCTTCCGAAATGGTTAAAAAATGGTTTTTAGAATCGAAGGTTGCGGAAGGGAGAGAGGACGCATGGATGAGTGATGAACTTTTCTTTGCTTGGAAGAATGAGCCGAAGAACTACGAAGAAAAGTTACAAGAGTTACGATTACAGAAAGTGTTGATGCAATTATCGAGTATAAGCGATTCACCTTTGGATCTACAAGTTCTGCCTCAAGGTCTTGCTGAACTTCTAAACAAGGTAAACATTTATTTCTTATATTGATTGCTTTACCTAATACCATTCATAATGTGTTACAAATTGAAACAAAAAGGTATTTATAGAACTTTTTTATCCTTAAGGCCTTGTTTTGAAGCAGCTTTTAGGCATGTAAATTACTAAATTAGTAAGTTGGGTTTTTTGGAGGTTGAGAAAAAAATTGGGTTATCATGATTAAAGCTTTTTAGGATAAAAAGCCAGGAAAACTCGATTTTGAACCTGATCAACTAAATGCAATCCAATTTAAAAAAAAAAAGACAGCATAAAAGCTGCAACCAAACAATTGTTTTATGAAAAAAGGAAAACGAGAACAAAAGCTAAAGATGTTTTCACATAATCCTTGTCCCGACGAAGTATCTACACTATCCTCTCTCTTCAAACTTATATTGGTATTTTACATTTATGTAGGTGGAACCATCAAGTCGGGCGAAGTTGGTCGATGCACTTAAAAAGGTACTCAATTGATCAGACTTGTACCAATATGTTAGCTTCCTTTGGATCCCGAACCTCAAAATCCATTTAAATGAATGAATTTTTGTATTAATTATCTACGTTGGTGTATGCTCTGTACTGAGATATGTTGTAATTTTTAAGTATGTATATTGGTTAGATGAGTTGATGTAGAATAATTTATTTCTGATTGTTGTGGATGTAATAATAAAGAGGTGCCACCATTCATGAACCATCAATACTTATAAATGTTGGTTAGTTTGGCGTCTCGTCCTCAATTTTCTAATTATAATCTGCTGGAGTTGACGAATAACTATTCTCTCTGTGGATTTATCCTGGGAAATCTGGTTTACCTGGTAAAGTGGCACTTATCTTACCATTTACTATTTCTCTGCTGTGATTTCATTTGTCAATTTCTTTTGTTCCGGGTCAATTATTGCCCTTATCACCTAGTATTGTTACGATAGACATGCATACAGGCTCGAGAACATGCATAAAGTTACCATAATCTTCTTTCTAAAACGTTTCTTTTTAAAACTCATTGGTGCAAACGGTCTACGTATTTGATAACAACAATTTCAACCATTACAAAGTTGAGCAAGATAATTTTTTTATCAAATGTCTAAAGAATACTAATTTTATCCTATTAACATACATAAAAGTACTTGTTCTTGAGCTTCTCTTTCCCTTTCATCTCCTTCTCCATCCTCTTAAACTCGTGGCGCTTCCTCTTTTGTTTATCCTCTTTCTTTCTCAATTTTTCTTCTTCTTGCTTTTTCATCTCCTTTTGCTTCTTCTCCTTTTCCTTCTCTCTTTGCTTCTTTTTTCTCTCTTTCAATGCTTCTTTCGTCAACTCTTCCTCGACACTGAAACGCATTTTTGTTTAGAGAACTGATATTTTCGTATATCCCATTAGAAGTAAACTTATAGCCCTTTCTATTTCTTTGTTTTTGTTGTGTGATCTGATACATCCAATATATGTTATTTTTGTTTTTTTTATAAAACAAAACATAGCCGGCTCTTTGTTCTTTTGTGTGTTGGATCGATCTATCTTATGTTTTCTGAATAGATTTACAATTGTCATTGCTGCTACTGAATATTGCAGAGAAGGTTGAAACTGTATACCGTTAGATTTTTGCTGAAAAAACTCAATTGTGACGGACACCACCACACCATGAAAAATGTTTAATACTCATACTTCCCCTCCTAACGAAAAATGCAGAGTTTAGGTTTTGAAATTCAAACACGTGGTTATAAACCTTTTTTGTGTTTTTCTTTTAGTGTTGGGGTAACCTTGTGCTCTCAAAATAGCGCCCGACGAAGATCAGATTAATGCTTTTACGCTCAATTGTTGTTATGCCGGCTTCACAAACATTATAAGAAATTTATCTGACCTTTTCAATAATGATCTCACCCTCAACTCAATCTGCTCAGTATATTTATAAGGGCGGAAATATTTAGATATGCAAACCGCAAACAAAATACCATTTCTTGACCCATTTTTTCTGGCTAAAAAAAATTATTTACCAAAAGGTGAATATTACATGAAAGAACTATTGAAGGAGCGATAAATCTCTTATGGCGCACCCTTAGCAGGAAAAAAACTAAAACTGCTACAAGCCTACAACCACAGAAGAGTAAGAAGCAATATAACAGCTAGCATCTAAAGTATTTTCTAATCAACTTTCTTAATTTGGTAAATGCAAACGATAGTTCCTCAACATAATGTAAACGGAGGCACAAATTACAGCTGAAGCCAATCTATATATTTCATTCAGCAATTAAAGGATTTTCTGTTTACAATGTTGTACAACCTGAAAACAAAGCTACTTGTACCAGCCTTTTTATCCTTGCCATAAAACAAGGAAAATGGAGCAAAAATCTAAAGATGTTTGCACATAATCCTTGTCAAAGAACTTCAGAAATATGTACACTGTCCTCTTTCTTTGAACAAAATTTGACATTTTGCTCTCATTAGGTGAAACCATCAAGTCAGGCGAATAAACACCGAGTTACCATAATCTTCTTTCCAAAGTATTTTCTTATCTAATCGACCTATATATTCTATTTGAGGAGAACAGATTTAAATCATCACAATTCACAAGTGACTCGTTTCAGAAAAAACACAAATCAATCTTATTCAACTATCACACGGAAAATTGAGAATGGAGGAGGGAATTATTATCAAATGTTGAACAAATAAATAGTGCCTTGTATTATCATAAATAAAAATAGATTGAAAACATCGAATTCCCTCACTTGTTCTTCTTGTTCTTGAGCTTCTCTTTTTCTTTCATCTCCTTCTCCATCCTCTTAAGCTCGTCACGTTTCCTCTTCTCTTTCTCTTCTTTCTTTCTCGCCTTTTCTTCTTCTTGCTTCTTCTTCTCCTCTTCCTTTTTCTTCGTTTTTTCTTTCTCCCGTTTCTCCTTCTCTTTTTCCTTTCGCTCTTTTTCCTTATCTTTTTGCTTCTTCTTTATCTCTTTCAGCTCTTCCTTCGTCAACTCTTTCTTGACATTGAAACACATTTTTGCTTCAGAAGGATATGAATTTTCGAATTCCATGTTAGAACCAAATTTATAGCACTTTAGCAACTCTTCGTTTTGTTTTGGTTGATAAAGCCATTCGAGGTTGCATGCACTTTCTTTAAAAAAATAAAAGGGTGCATGCATAGCCGGCTTTTTTCTCTTGTGTTGTATCTATCTCATGTTTTGCAAATAGATTCGAAATTCTTTTTGCTAATAATGATTTAAGAAAAGGTGGTAAATGATAGACTATTATTCAAAAGAAACCCTAGTGAGATGAACGTTGCACACAAGTTATTAGATTTTTACCATCAACTGTTTGCGAATTTTTAAAAATATATGAAATAATGAAATATAATGTACTGGAACATGTAACTAGCTATTGCTTATTAGCATCGTATCAAAGCTTTTAAATGCTGTTGGTATGTACTACAGCAGAATATATTATCTCGCGTGCATTTAATTGTAAGCCAATACAACTTAAACTTGTCCTTTTAGTAAGTTTACGAAAAAGTTCAAGAAGTTTATTTGACAATTTCCAACTGTGAATACTTCTCAGCAGGGGCGGAGCCAAGACTATTGACAACGATTTTCAATTTTATTTTTATTTTTTTTATATATGTAATTAAAAAAATTATGAGATATATACATTCATGACCCTCTATTTAAACAAAAGAGTTGTTGGTATAATGGTAAAATTGGACCATAAGCTAGTTAAAGGTTAAGAATTCAAATCATGTTAGTTTCTTTTTTCTAAAATTTTATGTTTTTTACTTTAAAATTATCAAATTTTCTAAATACCCTTTGTATTTTTCCAAACAAGATTACATAAAAAAAATTATTTTATTGTCCAATGTCTTTTGTCTTAACTTCATATTTATTTTATGCTATGTTGAGCATAGAAAAAAAAATTTGTATTAGAACCTATTTTTTTCTATTCGACATATTTTTTTTAGACCATGTTCCCTCAAATAAAATCATCCTGGTTCTGTAAGGGTTGATTACATAAGACAAGAGTGATCAAGTTCAAGCAAATGCTGCTAAGAAATTAAAAAAATAAGGTGAATTAAAAACAAATTTGGAAATCGTACATAGATAACCGTTTTCTTGACTCATCTGCTTTAACACTCGCCGGCTAAAGCGAATTTGTCAAACATTACACATGAATAGTAAACGTAAAATTCTAAAAGTTCAAATCAATAGAAGCAATACAAATATATAAATTAATTAATAAGGAAATCATAGTTAAATAGCTCGATAGTTGAGTTTATAAATGATAATTGGCGGAGACGGAGTCGTTGAGGGTATATATATGTTAGACCTTGATATTCAAGAACATTGTTTTCAAGAAATGCTATACTTCTAGTCATTTAGTAAATACATAATAGAATAAATTTTCAAATTTGGGTTAATTAATTTATTTTTTCTGAGTATTGTGACTATATTGTCTATAAAAAACTAGACTATTTGATTTTGTTCAATGTAATAAATTGTTCCATATTGTGATTGTATTTATGTCACTTGTTACTTATAATACGCTATTTTATTCGGTTGAAATACTTGCTCTCGCTTAGTTCGAACTTTAGCCCCCAAAACTCAGGAATCAAGGTATAATTCTAAAGATAATTGCGAGGTGTAGAAATTATGGACAAAAATGAGCATGAAACCATTTCGCATTTTTTGAGTATTTCCACAGTGATGATATATTGTTTGATGAACAACCAGAACTCACTATCTGATCCGGAGCCTACTTCTATATTATGAATACCGAGGCAATGAATACTCTATTCCGTATAAATGAAAATATGTAAAGACTGCATATCATATTTCAGACTTCTCATCTCGAATGTATATTGATAGAAAATGAAAGTATGTCATATTCTCTTAAGATACAATGTTGGCTAAACATCTGATATTATAACATTTATGGAAATAAATATACTACTAATTAGTAATCACAAAGCATGAAAAAAACGGCAGAAGAGAATTGTTACATAGCAAAAGTAAATATGAAAGTTATATAATTATTTAAGACAAAAAGGAACAAGGTTTTGTTAAAGAGAGCCAAATGAAAATGGAGGTAGCAACCAAGTCTTCTCAAATATTTTAAAAAACAAAACTATGCTTGACTTAAATAAATGGAAAAGGATAGCAAAATCTTCTTGTACTATTAACCGGCCAAGAATCGTTGCATCACCTACTTTGCCTACTCGCATATTTTTTTTATATATATTGCTCTATCCATCTTGAAAAATGCAAACTAAAATGTTATGATTGTTGTAATACAACTATTAGCTATGTATTTAGGGAGACAGAAGTAGAGAGAGGGGAGAACAGTATCGTCTTTATTAATGAATGAATATGAATGAATGTCAAATATAAGACCCCTAGCCCTCTTTATATAGATAGAGGGGTAGGGTTACAAGCCCACTTGAGCCCATAAAGAATAAGCCCAAGAGTCCAATAATATCCTACAACACTCCCCCTTTGGACCTTGAATTCTTCGTCTTCATGCAGTCGATCTGAGTCGAGTTCATTCGCAGTGCTAAACACATAAAAACTTTAAGGCCGGAAAACCCAGTGTGGGACAAAACCGGTACCTAGGAGAAACTGTGTAGCCGAATGATATAGGCCGAAATATCATGTAAGTAACTAACCACAAAAACAGTGTGCCTCATCAAAACCTTGCCAGAGCAAACCCAATGGGAAAATCTCTGATCGAAGGAAAAAGAGTGCAACAATGGTAGTAGTAGTGATCAACCACAAAACAGGTGCCTCATCAAAACCTTGTTAGAGTAAACCCACTGGGAAAAAATCTCTAGTCGAAGGACAAAAGAGTACACAGTGGTAAGAAGTATACAACAGGATACTCCCCCTAATTTCGGCAATCTTAAGTGAGGTATGATGGGAACGTGTCTCGCTAAAAACCTTGCCAAGAAAAACCCAGTGGGAAAAAACCTTGGTCTAAGGACAAAAAAAGTACACGAGCATGCGACTGGATGCTCCCCCTCACTTGCACACGACAGGGTGCGAGGATTTCGACTGAGTAGTAATTAGTGTAATAAGCATTCACCTGGATGCTCCCCCTCACTTGCACACGACTGGGTGCAATGATTTCATATTCGAATAAAGAGTACGAGCATTCGACTGGATGCCTCATTTACTTGCATACGACTGTATGCAAGAAAATATAACGTGGAATAAACCGAGCATTCGACAGGATGCTCTTAAACTTCATATGTGAAGATTTATTTCGGCAAGAAATGCTAAATAGCATAATCTAGTCATGTCTCTCTTGATCGATAACAACAAGTTGTCCTCAAATAAGACAAGTGTTTTATCTGAATCGTGAGACAGAACATATGTAACGAAGCCATATACACTCTCTAGTCGTCTCATAGAGGACGAGTAGATCAGAGTGATTCATTTGGAGTCATTCCAAGACCTCCAAGATATTGCCTTATTCCTAATGGTAAAGACAGACCATGTTAGGAATATCCCTTATGCGGGTCTGATAAGTAATCGGCATCGGTATAACCGAAAAAAAAGGTTGCGTTAATTCGAGTACCGAAGGGGGTAGGTACACTCGATGACGCAAAATGGGATAAGACAAGCCCTCATCCACAGTTACCTTAAGGTAATGGGAAAATGTCTTTTATGCCATTTCGATGGCAGCGTGTTAGCGCAATGTTGTGTCGAGCTATACCATTTACAACATACGAGATGTTCGTCCTAGCACATTAGACCAAGTACAATGATGCTTTTATTGTACTTAGATATGAACATGATGGTTCAATATCTCTTCATCATCTCATCAGGTTACTTTTATGTACTTAGATACGGACTCGGACTATATCAATGTCTAGTGATCGAACGATCATAGGAGAATTTGATGACTTAACGTCATGATGACTACAACGTCATAACACCTTCTAGGTGTAGTCTGAATCATGGACTTAGATTCAATCTTTACGGGACTCGATCATCAGGCCGAGTCACTGCCGTTACTTCCCAAGATCCTTCATCTCGAAGGCAAATCCAAAAGTGGATCGCATAATAAAACACGCAAGGGCATAATACTTGTTCAAGTATCCCAAGCTGATCAAGTACTCACTTAGGCGGTATACCACATCCGCTCGGATTATATTAATCCATATAGTGAACATCTCAGTCAATTGAGATCGTGTTCCGTGGTTAGGAACTACTTGATTCAAGCATATGAAGTCACACAGGGACCTTCATCTATATCTCTTTGTCTAAATTCTCATAGAGATAAAACAGTGACCACAATCACATGCTGCATAATCAGTTTTTTTGGGAAACTACTAAATTGATAAAGTAGGGGACCGTTATAACGTCCATTACGAGGAAATCAACCATCTCGTAATCAATCCCAAGGTGTGAGAGAAGCCTTGCGCTACTAGGCGAGCATTCTACAATCTCATTATTCTCATCACTCTTCCTTACGAATAACCAAATAAACGAACTCGTTTAACATTGGTGGTGTTGGAGCTACAGGTCCGAACACACTTTCGCTAAGGAGTCTACTTGGATTACAAGTTTCCATTAGTCCAGTCTATTCTCCGTTGACTTCAGGCAACGGTACATGGTTCTCTGTCATAATTTGCTCATATTATCAGTCGTCACCGAATATATGAACAAGTAATCAATGACAGTCTCGTTTCGCTTCAATATCGTCTAAGATATCATGATCGACAGATATTTCGAGATTCTTAGGATGAGGAGGAAATCACACATCTCCTTGATCCTTTATAATCTCGTGCGACAAACGAGTTTCAGTTCACCACCCCTGGGGCTGAACGAATTTGGAACCGGTCAACTTCCTCGTATCTTGGGAAGGACGACAGACTGACGGCCGACGGCAGCGTCCTTTGCTTGGCGGGTTCGGCCAAAGCAACGTGTTACGACAGGAACATGGCGTCCGACAGGGACGTCTATCCTTGCAAGCATTTTGTAGCAGGTATAAATCATATCGTGACATCTCATAAAGTCATTAAATGCGTCTGGCATTTAGTTAGACTTGAGGGAGTCTATGCACTTACTTATCACTAAGTGCAGTTTTGGGGATCAAGCTAAGACTGAGTGGGTTATGCCACGTTACTTCACGTCGTTTCTTATCAACGGTAACGTGCAAATCTCCCCCTAACGACGGGGAGAACAGTCTTAGCAATGTCACTTTCGCATATCATGCGGTAAAGAGATCGCTTGCCAAGGTTACTCTATCAAATGATAGGCAGGGGATTCATAATCGACTTATGTCCCCTTCAGAGGTCCATATTTTGAACGCTATATCGGCTCAATCAAAATATTAAGCACTCAAACACGCGTTCATATGAGGCGTCTAGCTCATAACCAGTAACCAACTTGTACGCATTTAGTGTTTTGAGTGACTATGGGCCTCAGACGGACCAATGCAGTAAAATAGCATGACCCCACACGGAAATATAAATCTTGGTGCGCAAGACCAAGAAGTGCGTGCAACCATTTACAGTCGCATCATCAAACTTTCTGTGAGTCCATTTGGGTCTGAACATAATCGACAGGATGTTCAATTTCAATTTCCAAACTCAAGTAATTCAAATCGAAATTTCGATTCTTACTCTTCGGAATCATCAAGTCGACTAGACTTTTCAGGATAATCCGGATCATGAGCCATCAACTTAATGATAGGGCTAAAAGTTTGGAAAGTGCTGCATTTATGTGGACAACATTAAAATCTGACCATATTGTCGATGCATCAACCATAACCATTTATATTTATGGTCCGTCTTATGGTTGGATAAGTCCACAATAACTCCTTCAATTCTTTACAAGAATTCTACGAGTTCATTTCGTGATCTTTACACATACTAGTCTTTCAAAGTGAGCATTAATGGCATGAATTTCGGATTAATCGCGAAATATATTCTCAGAGAGAATCCAAATGCGATGCGATTATAAATCAAGCATCGTCTTTTGACCCGGGAATATCTCATCCGGTCAAGGCCACAATATTAAAATGATCTAATCAATCGACGACAGGCGAATGATAGTATAGACAATCATGTCTTAGTATCTAAATCATTTATCATTTCGACGACAGGCGAAATGATAAGGTAACTTTAAATGCTTTAAAAAATGTGGTAGCAACCACTTGAAAGACATTTCAACTCCTCTAAAACACGCTTTTGGTCGTATTGAATGGAGGCTATGTAAAGAAATTTCAATTCTTTCATGAGCTATTACCAGATAACACTGGTTTTCTCGAATATTTATAACTCAACAAGGTACGGCAGGACCTACATGAGTATAAGACCTCATATTTGACAAATCAATTTGGTTTTACCAAAGATTTTGATTTTGGAACGACAGGTCCAGAATCGTTGTCACTGAGTACTCTTTTAGGCAAATAGTTGGTGAAATTATGTGGTACACTGTTACCCACTATTTCCAAAAAAAAAATCAACTACCCCACAAGTATTGCCTAAAATTTCATAATTTAAAGTTTGGTCACATTTGTCGAAGGAATTTGCTCAAAACACTTTAAATTATTTTGAGAAATTTCGTAAACAGGCAAACCATACTCCAAAAGTATGTCCAAATGGAAAAATCATAATCCAAATGGCAAAACATAATCCAGATGATCGAAAAAATGGCTCAAATGATTTATCAAAATCAATAAAGAAAGGTACCAAACTTATTTGAGCCACAAAACCGGGGGTCTCAAGAGTTTCCTTTCAATTAGCTTTAACCACATTAGCATCGGTTTTTTCATCTTTATAATAGTTGTGAACTATTTAAGGAGTAACCGTGCATGACCTTTGTCTTTATAGCATAGGGTTGGCTCCTTGAGCATTATCTCTTGCTTTGTGACAACGGGCCATATTGTTCCTTTCAATTACTGTCTTGGAGCCACATGTTTTAGATTTTTACGATTGTCTAAAATCTCGCTTGGCTAGGCGATTCATCGGGATCGCGACAGTTCGAGACAAATAACACTTGTCTCGGTTCTCGATTCGTGGAAAAAAATATACACGAAGAGCATTAATATCAGGCAAACAATTCGCCATTGCCCAATAGGATTAAAACTACTCACCGGGGTAATGTTTTTTATCCAATAACGGATGGGCGATAAAGGAACATGGTGAATATAAATTCACGATACTGCTTATGGAATACAATTTCCAAGCTAGTATTTTTGTGAAGGATAGCTCCAATATGTCAATTTCAGACATTTGTTCACCAAAGACGTCATCACGTCTCAAATGTGGCGGCGGAATAAAATCAACGCCTTAGCATTCATCATGAGGGTAACAACAAACTCGTGTTTTACTCATCAAAGATGGCATCCAAAAAAAAAATTGGGCATCACATTTTCACACATCAGGGTGAGTAACATGTGGTGACGGATTAAAATCAACGTTTAAACAGTCATTTCGCAAGTATGTTTTTACGATTTTTCTCATCATAGATGGCATCCAACATGTGTTGGGAGTTCTGGATTATTTATCATATAAAACGACTGGTTTATATGTTTATGGTTTGCACAATCATAAACTTTATTTCGAAACGACAGGTTCAAAAACATTAGTTTTGCTTCTCATGTGAATCGGTTCTCATTGATCGAACGACGAGTCGATACTGAAACACCAATTCGGCGAAACATACATCACTATATAAACACACTCGGGGAAATTATTATTTATTCAAGCCCTTTCGGTAGCTCTATTTGAACACGACCAGGAAAGACGTTGAGGGGGGTGGGCACGAATGCCTCTTAAAAACCGAGCTCATTAGGAGAACGACTTCCGCCTTTATCTTTCCTAGACATCGTATCCAAATAGGTGAGCCTATTTGGGGAAGATTCATAATTTTTCCAACTTAAATGTGAATATATACGATTTTCGCATTTTATATATGGTAATAATATTAACAGCATAGACAATATCTATCTAGATTAACCACATATATATAAACAGACAGTAAATATATTTCAGGATATATCTAATCATGCAGTAGATTTGGTGTTATAAACAAATCAATTTAAGATTATCAATCAATCCATAAAGATTCTAACATATCAAATCAAATCAATTTAAGATTATCAATTAATTCATGAAGATTCTAACATATCAAATCAAATCAATTTAAGATTATCAATCAATTCATGAAGATTCTAACATATCAAATCAATTTAAGATTATCAATCAATTCATGAAGATTCTAAAATATCAAATCAAATCAATTTACATGCAATTTTTTTTATTCGTTTGCCTTTTAATAAAAAAAATATATGCATGTGTGTGTATATTTGCCAAATATTATTATCTTATCAACCATATGTACTGTTTTCGTATAAGTATTATACTACAGGACCATGCGTGTAATTACAGCAAACTATATATCTATTTACAGCATTATTACATATACAGTTCAGAATTTCAGACAAGTTTCAGTTTAGTCCTTGAGTAATTTACAGAATAGTTTACAGCTTTCAGAGAATTACAAATCAGTACATGCGTTTCAGTATATAACATATATAGTCTGACAGATGCATATTAGTATGATTAATAAACAAAATTAAAACATAGGTAATGTTTCTGTTTATACATGTTTTAAAACAAGGTTACAGTACTTAGTAGCATAAGCTTTTTTTAAAAAAAAATATATGCAGGCTTCTAGATTAGTAATCATGGCAGTAGTACTGATAGTTCAAAAACAGACAAAACAAACTATGACATGGGATTTAGCATGGCTTTAATAACATAGTTGTTAGTATACATAATTCGCATACAGTTAAACAGGTCCACATATACACATAATTTATTTAATTCGCAGTAGCATGTGATTTTACGTATCATGCGGGTGTACAATAAAAAATAAATCGTATACCTTATGCACGGTATGTTGGTGAAGGTCGATATAGCAAAATCCTAATAAAACCCGGATTGTAACAACCCGGCCTCACGGACCGAACCATCACGCCCGTATCAACAATATTGTCCGCTTTGGCACAACTTCCCAGGGGGGTCACCCATCCTGGTACTACTCCAGGCTAAGCACGTGGTATCAGAGCCTCTATCTGGCCGGAAATGTGGGGACTAGCACGTGTGTGTGGACCCCTGAAGGATGACGTGCCCGACGAGGACGTCGTGCCTAAAGGGAGGGTGATTGTGACGACTCAGATTTCCAGGAAGGAAATTCTGTGGTGCGGTGTTGTGCGTCAGTTCCACATTGCCCAGATATGAGAGTACTCGTGTGGTATCTGAGCTTAAAGATCCATTTCCTATCAACAAGGCCTTTTAAAGCCGTGCGGCACAACAGCGAGGACGGAACTCCACGGTTAAGCGTGCTTAGCTTGGAGTAGTACCAGGATGGGTGACCCCCCTGGGAAGTTGTGCCAAAGCGGACAATATTGTTGATACGGGCGTGACGGTTCGGTCCGTGAGGCCGGGTCGTTACACGGATAAACCTCAAGGTTTATTGAACCCAGAATCCGTACTCCAAGCTCCGAGAGCAGTGCTGATAACGTGTTGTAATACAACTATTAGCTATGTATTTAGGGAGACAGAAGTAGAGAGAGGGGAGAACAGTATCGTCTTTATTAATGAATGAATATGAATGAATGTCAAATATAAGACCCCTAGCCCTCTTTATATAGATAGAGGGGTAGGGTTACAAGCCCACTTGAGCCCATAAAGAATAAGCCCAAGAGTCCAATAATATACTACAGCAATGATCATATTTTGAAAAGAAACCATAAAATATGTTGAACATAGAGTTCAATAATGATTTTGATTATAACTTTGATTATGTTTTAATGATTTTACGATTTCAAGGATATAACGCTTGTCTTGTCCAAGAAAAGAAAAATGTATATTTCAGGTTTTCAGAGAGAAAGAGCATTCGTTTACGAAGCCAACGGTTCAAGCGGAACCACAATCGGAGCTAAAACGAAGAAGCTACAAGCTTTCGAAGAAGTCCGAAAAACTGCCAGAAGAACAGTCGACCGATCGACTGGACAAAAACGACCGATCGTTTTTGGTCCAAATTCTTCCAGTGAGCAGGTCGAAAAAACGACTGATCGTTTTTTCAGAAACGACCGATCGTTTTCTGGAAAACGACCGATCGACTGTAGAAAACGACCGATCATTTTCTGCAGTTTTCGAAAACAGCTTCTCAGCTTTTTCTGGAAAATAGCTTAAAACTCTGAAATATAGCCTCAACCACTGCCAACGGTCACAAACGGAAAAACAGACCTTTTGGCATATAAATACCACCCAATCTCTCTTTCTAAACTCACCAATTACAATACCAATCAACTTACTTCAACCTCTCATTAAAAACCCTAATATCACCATTTTGGTGCATATATATTCGAAAAAGAGGAAAATCAAAGAGAAAGAGATTCAAGCTCGATCATCATCAACAACTCACCAATTAGCTTTTTAAGAAGCAATTAGAATAGTGAGTGTAGTTACATTTTTTGTAACAAAAATTGTATCGAGTGTTTTATAAACTCAATTGTGAGCGAGTGATCGGGTAGAGGCTTTGTAAGCAAGTGAAGCTTAAAAGCTCTAGGTCTTTTCATTCGGGTACTCATAAATTGAGGGGGAGTCGTAGACTCATAGTCGTGATCTCTTGCACTTGTATCAAGAGTAGGAACCTCGGGTAGAGGGTGAGCCAATCGGTCGATTGAGCTCGATAGGGTTTGTAAAATCCGGAAGAAACATTTTAGTGAAATACTCGGTAGTACCGAGGAGAGGACGTAGGCGCGTTTGCCGAACCTCTATATATCACGGTGTCATTTTCTTCCCTTGCTTTTACTTTCCGCAACTTATATTCTTGCGTATTTAT
This sequence comes from Primula vulgaris, assembly GCA_963920805.1. Lineage (NCBI taxonomy): Eukaryota > Viridiplantae > Streptophyta > Magnoliopsida > Ericales > Primulaceae > Primula > Primula vulgaris. Next base: position 35,978,319 of record OY987212.1, read on the forward strand.
TGCTTGCGTTTAGTTATTTTAGCAATTTATTAACTCTTGTTAAAACGCTTAAGCTTAGAATTGCATAAGTTGGGTGGTTAGTTGCGTAGATTTTTAATTAGGCGAAAATCGCAATAAACCTTATTCACCCCCCCCCCCCTCTCTAAGGTTAGCACATGGGCCAACAATTGGTATCAGAGCCGAGGCTCTTGCATATAGGAATCTAACGATTCTAGAGTTAAGATCCCGATGGCTAATATACTTAATTTCGCATCCGGCATAGCTTCATCACCCAATACACCACCATATTTTGATGGAATAAATTTTTCATATTGGAAGGATAGGATGAGCATGTTTTTACAAAGCTCTAATGTTAGACTTTGGATGACTATAAAAGTAGGATATTCCGCACCTACATCCGAAAATAGCGAGAACCCAATCGCCGTAGAGGACCTAGATAACGCTCAACTAGAAGCCTACTCTACAAACGCCAAAGCGATGTATGCTATTGTTTGTGCCGTTTCTCCTAACGAGTACAACAAGATTTCCTCTTGTAAAACCGCTAAGGGTATGTGGGATAAGCTAGTAGTAATGCATGAAGGGACTAACCAAGTTAAGGATTGCAAACTCCAACTATTAGTTCATGACTACGAGCTTTTTAAAATGAGCGAGGGTGAAACTATTTCCGATATGCTTGCTAGATTTACTACTATTACTAACGGATTAACATCTCTTGGTAAGCATTTATCTTGTAAGGAAATGGTCTCAAAGGTGATTCGGAGCTTGCCGAAGGAATGGGAACCAAAGGTCACCGCAATTCAAGAGGCGCACGCCATGAACACCTACTCTCTTGATGCTTTGACGGGTTCACTCATTACACACGAGATCACCCTCAATAGTCACAAGCCAATCTCAAAAAGGAGGGAGATAGCTTTCAAAGGAACGACTTGTGACGAAAGCAATGAGCTATCCGATGACGAAGAAAATTCAATGGAAATCATTCGAATCGTCAAGGAAATCCTAAAGCTAAAAGACCAACGCAAACATAAAGGTAAATCGTCAAATAATTCAATTTATTCTAACGATTTTGTTTGCTATACATGTGGCAAGGAAGTACACATGGCGAGAGATTGCCTTAAGAATCGCAAGAGCAAAGGAAAGAAGAAGATATCCGCTTCAAGCTCTAGCGATAGCTCCGACCAAGATGAAGTCGCGCATCTTGGTTGCTATATGGCCATGGAAGACAACAATGAGCGTAACCAATCGTCTTCAAGCGAATGTGACCACTCAAGCGATAGTGACAACGATGAGGTAAAAGAATTCTCCCATAATGAATTAATTCATATGTGTGGAATTTATTCCGAAAAAGTTCCTAAGCTTGTAGAGAAGGTCAAATCTCTTAAAAGGATAAATTCTTCCCTCAATGAAGAAATAAGATCCTTGAAAAGAGATAAACATGAAAATGAGTCTATTCCAACATCGTCATTCTCTTTACATGATATAGATGACGAAAAGGAAGACTTGAAAGACAAAAACAATGATCTCGTCACTCATAATAAGTCTTTACAAACCGAGATCAATTTTCTTAAATGTGAAGTCTCTAGACTTACTAAAACTCTTTCAAAACCATCTTCTTTAGATTGTGATTTATTAGAAAATTTTGAAGAGTTAAAGGATGCTTTCGATAAAGTTAAAAGCAAAAACAAGGTTTTGAGTTCTCATGCTTTTAATTTAAATGACAAGGTCAAGGTTTTAGAAACCGAGAATGAATCGTTGAAAACTAAAAACAACGATCTTGTCATTTCCATTGAAAAACTTAATTTAACAATTTCAAAGTTTTCTAAGGGTAAAACCGTTTTAGATAACATCTTGAGTTGTCAAAAAGATTTCAAGGATAAGAGCGGTATAGGTTTTGATTGCATTGGCTCTACTTCTAACAAACCCCGCTTCGTTAAAGCCTCTAATATTTCTACAACTCCTATTCCACCTAAACAAGAGGTTGTTTTTCCTAAAAGGAGTACTTCCAAGATTTTTCAAAAATCTTTTAATAATAGGAATGGTTTAGGTTTTCAAACGAAATTGGATACTCCGAAAACCCTTTCTAGAACTTCGTATAACTCTCGTTATACTAAAAAATCTAGGCATTGCATGCATTGTAGTAGAAGTGAGCATAACTCTTCTAAATGCCCAAATCGCTTTCATGTTAGTAGAAGCGATTTGAAATGGCTAGTTAAGACCCGAACCACTAACAATGTCGGACCCAAAAGAAATTGGGTACCAAAGGACAAAATTTGTGTTGTAGGTATCTCCATCCAAAAGGAGAAAATCAACAAATGGTTGGCAACGCCGACAAAAGCCGTGGAAGTCAAGAAGATCGACTCCACCATCAAGGATGAAGTGCCGTTGATCAACAAAGGTGGAAGGCATACCAACAAGTGGTACCACCTATTTGGAATCGGCAACGCTCAATGCAAATGCCATTAGCGAGCGGACTCGACCTCACATCACATATGCGGTATACTCTAATCCTTAGTATTTACTTATATGTGATTAGTTGGGTCGGGTATATGCATCATATTTACATTTTTCATGTTTTGGTTTTTCTTTAAAAACCCTTCACATAACCCCATAATTTTTGATTGCATTTTGATAATGCCAAAGGGGGAGAAAAATGATATATTTTGGTGTAAATGCGTTTTGTTAAAATGGAGGAGATATTTTTCTTGTAAAATCATCATTAGTTTGTCATAATCAAAATGGGGGAGATTGTTGAACATAGAGTTCAATATTGATTTTGATTATAACTTTGATTATGTTTTAATGATTTTACGATTTCAAGGATATAACGCTTGTCTTGTCCAAGAAAAGAAAAATGTATATTTCAGGTTTTCAGAGAGAAAGAGCATTCGTTTACGAAGCCAACGGTTCAAGCGGAACCACAATCGGAGCTAAAACGAAGAAGCTACAAGCTTTCGAAGAAGTCCGAAAAACTGCCAGAAGAACAGTCGACCGATCGACTGGACAAAAATGACCGATCGTTTTTGGTCCAAATTCTTCCAGTGAGCAGGTCGAAAAAAACGACCGATCGTTTTTTCAGAAACGACCGATCATTTTCTGGAAAACGACCGATCGACTGTAGAAAACGACCGATCGTTTTCTGCAGTTTTTGAAAACAGCTTCTCAGTTTTTTCTGGAAAATAGCTTAAAACTCTGAAATATAGCCTCAACCACTGCCAACGGTCACAAACGGAAAAACAGACCTTTTGGCATATAAATACCACCCAATCTCTCTTTCTAAGCTCACCAATTACAATACCAATCAACTTCCTTTAACCTCTCATTAAAAACCCTAATATCACCATTTTGGTGCATATATATTCGAGAAAGAGGAAAATCAAAGAGAAAGAGATTCAATCTCGATCATCATCAACAACTCACCAATTAGCTTTTTAAGAAGCAATTAGAATAGTGAGTGTAGTTACATTTTTTGTAACAAAAATTGTATCGAGTGTTTTATAAACTCAATTGTGAGCGAGTGATCGGGTAGAGGCTTTGTAAGCAAGTGAAGCTTAAAAGCTCTAGGTCTTTTCATTCGGGTACTCATAAATTGAGGGGGAGTCGTAGACTCGTAGTCGTGATCTCTTGCACTTGTATCAAGAGTAGAAACATCGGGTTGAGGGTGAGCCAATCGGTCGATTGAGCTCGATAGGGTTTGTAAAATCCGGAAGAAACATTTTAGTGAAATACTCGGTAGTACCGAGGAGAGGACGTAGGCGCGTTTGTCGAACCTCTATAAATCACGGTGTCATTTTCTTCCCTTGCTTTTACTTTCCGCAACTTATATTCTTGCGTATTTATTGCTTGCGTTTACTTATTTTAGCAATTTATTAACTCTTGTTAAGACGCTTAAGCTTAGAATTGCATAAGTTGGGTGGTTAGTTGCGTAGATTTTTAATTAGGCGAAAATCGCCATAAAACTTATTCACCCTCTCTAAGGTTAGCACACGGGCCAACAAAATACATCAAAATTTGAAATATTAATTTATTACCAGTGACACATGCTTTGTAATTACTAATTAGTAGTATATTTATTTCCATAATTGTTATACTATCAAATATTTGGACTCATGTTTTTAATACCAGAATGAAATTCTACATAATTGTTATAATATTTATTTCTATGCCGTTTTTCCCATGATTTGTAATTACGAATTAGTAGTATATTTATTTCCATAATTGTTATAATATCAAATATTTAGCCAAGATTGTATGTTAAGAGAATATGACATTCTTCCTTTTTATATTACTCCCATTAGTAACACTAGACAACTATAGATATTGTAATTATACTAAAATATATTGCAAGCATTAAATAACAATGAGGTAGACCAATTGGATTAACGGGGTAGGGAATGAGGCATAGGTCCGATAGAAAATTTAAACTCTCATGACACGAGTTCCTAGATGACAGCAAATTCTTTTACGTTAAGCGAAACTCATTACCGAAACCTTTTTTTTAGGTCATGTAAGTAGTGACTAAGTACGTATTAGTGTCGTGTTTTAAATTTACGGAGTTATTCAGTTTCATATATAAGTTAGGAAGCTTGCTAACTAACCTTTATGGTGCTAGATAATTACAAGCCAAGATAACTGTAATAAGCTTCTTGAAGGGTGATGTTTGCAGTCCACTTACAATTATTTAACTTTGATACTTCAATGTTATGGTTGTCGTAATTAATTAATTTATTGTAACGAATAGGATTAAAATCCAAACTTAGTGAGTCTAACATAACATATGGTCCAAGCTAAAGTTCATGTGTGTGTGGTAGTGTAAGTTTTAGAAGTCTTTATTATGTGCACGTGACACCATTAGTTGTTAATTTATAATTATTCCGTTATAGGTGTTTTTATTAAAAATTTAAACATATATATCGGGCTATGAGGAACGAACAAGTCAAAATTTCTTCTCGAACGATGTGGAACACACTAATAATTGAAACCTAGTAGAGGAACTCTTACGTAGACCCGGTCTACCACGTAAGCATTGTGACATGGTCTGACAAACCAATATAATTAATACATTTGTTTTTTATAGTACATGGAGAAATAAAATGTGTAGCACCACAAATAATTAGTATTAAGGTTAATTTTATTCCATTAATTTTATTTTGTCCCCCCATCCCTTTCTCTCTCTCTCCCTATTTCTCCATTCAGCATTTGTTCGGGCACTTTCAAAGCATTATACCAATGCCTATCCAAATACTTTAAAATCATAAACTCTACAACTCGTCCCTTTAATCATCTTTTTTAAATTATTAAATATTTTGTCCATGTTTATCAGGGTAACAATTATATGGATTTGGTGGATTACAACAAACAGAATTTTTTATTTTTAATTTTAAATTAATTTTAGGGCGTAGTTATTTTGGGGTTAATTAATAAGTGTTGGATTTTTAGTGGGTAGTGCACTGGTTTACGGTAATGTTACACAATTATTAATCCTGTAAAAAAAAGATTTTTTTTTATGGATGGATATAAATAAGTTCTACTCCATTTATGAATAGTAGAAGCTTATAAATTAATATAACTAGTTAATTTTGTTACATGTTATTGAATTATCCGATGGGTTGATCTGTACACTAGTAGTTTTGGAGGGTTTTGGTCTCCTGATTTGGGAGAGAATGACAATAATTCTTTTTATTTTTATTTTTATGATGGAACGGTTTTTTTTTATCTATTGGTTTCATGCGTTGGATTATTAATAGATTACAACTGTCCTTTTTAAATGTATTGACATACCATGTCATCAATCTGAAATGGTAGACCGGATCTAGCTAAAAACTACTCAAACCTTCTACCACCATATATAGAACCCAATTTTTACAAACAAAACATAGGATTGACCCCAACTCATGTCTAAAACAATATTTTTATGAGAAAGTAATACTTTATCCGTTCCACATTATAAGTTCTATACGAAACCACGTATAATTTTTACCGGTTTTATCGGGTTTACACATATAACTAAATTGCCGAAACGAAAAATTCTAATTTTTTTTTCTAAATAGTTCAAATGTTAAACTATATGATAGAATTAAAAAAAAATTAGTTCAATAATTTAGATACGAGTTATTTACCGGTTAAAGTTACGTCTGCTTTCGTATATGACTTATAATGTGGAATTAACGGAGGGAGTACAAGATTTGTCTCACTAAAACATATAGTTCAAATATACGAGTCTCGCAACAAAAGGGGACATAAAAATTCCGAGTATGATATGTCAATTGTCATGTGACAAACTCATAGCATTTCCTGTTTCTCTTTTTTTACCGACTATTATTTCACGTGTTACTTTTTATTTTATTTTCACATTTGTTTTAACCTTTCCCATCTCGCAACTATAAATAAAGCAAAAGGAAAAAAAAAGGATCATTGATGGGAGCTCACCAACTTTCAATAATAATTTTGTTCTTATGTCACTACTCTTATAATATTTTTAAGTGTATGCCAGCTTACAAGTAATAAAAAAAATAGTTTCGTAAGTTTTTGGTTTTTTTTATTTACTTAATAATTCAAACAAACACTAAAAAAAACTTAAAAAAACAGTTTTAAGTTATTTTTTTTACAATTTGATATCTTTATGTATAGATTATAAATTTTTTTTAAGTTTAAAAATAACTTTTAACCTGTTTTTTATATTTTAATATATTTTCCGTATAGATTATAAATTATTTTTTAAGTTTAAAAATAACTTTTAAACTATTTTTTATTAGACCGGATGACTGAGATTTATAAAAGATCCGGTTCAGGACCTCTATTTAATTTTTTTTTAAAAGGTGAGTTATGAGTAATATTTTCGAATGGAAAAAGGGGGGGGAAAAGGTTAAAAAGTGATATCGGGCCATGTAGTAACGTGGACCTAAAGTGTGGACAAAATAAATAAAAGCCCATATTCATTAATAAATAAACCCTAATAAGATAGTTAGTTAGGGGCTCATTTTATTATACTACTCCTACTATTAGCAGTAGTGTCACAAAACAGCTCAAAATCTCAGTCACAAAACGAGCCGCCGCTGCCCCCCCTTTCTCTCTCTAGCTTGTACCGTAATTAACCATGGTTACCGCTGTAAAGAAAACGGTAATTAATCATTTATTTCTATTTCTTTACCCTTGTTTACCCACCTTTTTTTTATTGTTTTGTTTTTTGCTTCAAATATTATGTGTATTTGTTTTTTTTTTAGAAAGTTTTTATTTTTGGATAATTTAATGTGAAAAAGCTAAACAAATCCGCAAATGACTATCTTCTATGCCTTTGAGTTATTTTTAGCGTTGTTGATAAAATGTTTTTTTTTAAAACTAAAAAAAGCTACACTCAAGCTTTTTTTACTCAATAAGCTAAGAATAAGAGTAGCTATGCATGTGAAGATTTTTGTAGTCGTTTTCATAAAAAAAAAATAGAAGTTTTCTAATAAGAGTTGTTTGGGTAGTTATAAATCACTTATATGACGAAATATCTAAAAAAAACAAATTAGTAAAAAAATAAGTTATGGGTATAAAAGCTAATGTGGTGTTAAACACTAGAATGAAGCTTATTTTAACCAAGTTGAGTTGAATCCAAAAAAGAAGGTATATGTTTTGTCTGAGTTGCTTTTGGTTTAATTTCACAAATAATAATGATATGCCAATATTTATGTATGTATATAGAAAAAGTCCCATGAGAGTATCAATAACAGGTTAGCTCTTGTGATGAAGAGTGGAAAGTTTACTCTTGGCTACAAAACTGTTCTCAAGACCCTTAGAAACTCTAAAGGTATCCAAAATATTATTTCTTTTATTTATATTTTGTGTCTTATCCTGTTTTACATTTTGTTATTTGTTCTATTATTGTTCTTACAGGTTTTTTCAATGTACTTATTTTGCTGATTAAATTGATGATTAACTAGCAAAATCTCACCTTTCCAGAAAATGTTTTAGTTTTACTCTCCTTACAGTTACACTGTAATATTTAGTATTTACCTAACTTATGGCGTAAAATACGGTTGAACGAAGAGTATTTATAAGTTGATTGGCACATCGTTTAGTGGTTTCCCTTTGTCAGTTTCATGAATTTTTTTAAATTTAAATTGATTAGTTTATTGGTTTGTTGTGTGCTTAGATTACTAGATTGGTGTATAATTTCATTTCAGGTAAGCTGATTATCATCTCGAATAACTGTCCTCCTTTGAGGAAGTCTGAGATAGAGTACTATGCTATGCTTGCTAAAGTTGGGGTTCACCATTATACTGGAAGTGAGTACTTTTATCAAATTTCACTTTTTATGATCCAATGCTGCGTAAAATATTTCTTTTGTACAGATATGTGTGCACCTTTATATATAATATATTGTTGGCTGATGCCAGTTATTGTACTTTATTACGTAGGATTGTTTGTTGGTAGTTACTACATGTTAGTATTCTAAAGAATTGGTGATTTGTTAGTATCACTGTTCTTTTCGGAAAAAGCTTTCTTCATGTGAATAAGTGGTGGCTTATCTTTCTCCAGTGGTTGTGTTAGCTAGGAGAAGCCTCTGGGTCTGCTTTAGGTTTTTTGACAGGCATGTGGAGCCTATACTCTTAGAGTTAACTAAACACGAATCACAATCCGACAGAAGTTTAGAAACCAGTATCAGCTATAAAATAATATGCGAATAAACATGTCCCACAAGGCCACAAGCAAGGTTTTAATTGCATATCAAATCTGTAATTTGAATGTTTAATAATCAAATCACGGATTACTTGGGTTTTTTTTAAGTTATTCCACTCATCAGTCCACATTGTACCGATGTTTAAACACTCACCTTTTCGTTACACTAGGTGGTATCATATTTCAGCATTTTCTTTTAGTTGTTGATTTTCCATTGCTAGTCTAGTTTCCAGATACAATTATGATCGGTTGGACGGAAGTTGTGACTGCATTCTTCCTTTTAAATTGTTTAATGGCTTTCACTGCTTTACTATTACAATATTGGTTATTATTGTTTGAAGTGGATGATTGATATCTACAATCTGGATGCATATTGTAGAGCAGGAGTAACTATAGAGATATTATTGAACTACTTCACCATATACCCTCGTATTGTATGTTCCATGATTTGCATAAATGGTTCACTTGCTTGATTTAGTGAACATCCATAGACACAGTCACTGTGGTTAGAAAGACGTAATTGAGCAACCTATTTCCAGTTACATGCCTCTTCATGTTTCTGTTTGTTTTATATTGCTTTATGCTATCCAGTTAAGTCTAGTCGACCTAAAAACCCATCTTCTTGGCTAACTTATTGTTGACATTATATAATGCTGATTAATGTCTTTACACATCTGTATTACAGATATCAGTTAATAACAACTCTATTGGCCCTTGTCGTTTTGCAATATTTTATGGGTTCACAATTTAAGTAATAATTCCAATTAACTGGAACTACCTGCTAAGTCATTTTGGTTCCTTTTATGTGCCGTATTCAGTCTTGTTTATGGTTGTTGTTAAGCCCAAGTAACATGTATTTGACTTCTTCACTATTTGCTTTTCCTCTAGATAACGTCGACCTTGGAACTGCATGTGGAAAGTATTTCCGTGTCTCCTGCCTTAGCATCGTAGATCCAGGTACTTGCATAATTTACATATATCTTAGGTTCATCAGAACTTCTCTATTCTCTGGTTTTTAATCAAATGTTGCCCTGATAATGTTATGTTTCCTTTTGACAAAACAGGTGATTCGGACATCATCAAGACACTACCTGGTGATCAGTGAGATGCTGTTTGGTTGGTAGCAGGGTCTCTAATATTCAACTTTGTAGTCGAAAATTATCTTTTTTTCAGCAAGTTTTTTTGTGAACTTCTATCTCCCGAGAAATATTTGCTATTAATCATATGGCCTATGCGGGTTCAATTTTTATATTTGTTCTGGGTCATTTCTATCGATGGTGATTTTGATCCTTAATTTTCTAATGAATGTCTGTCCAATGCTGTTCAAACCGTTGCATCTTTCTGGTATCTGGGTTATTTACTGTCATTGATTTCATTTTTTGAAACTAAATCTAAGATGCAATTAATAGAAGTCATTATTATTGGATTTCCAATGTTTGTTTTTTCAGCCTTCAAAAATTATTCTCAGACCCCTCCTAAGAGATGAAATTTCTTTCAATCAGTGTTGCGTGAAATTTTACCTTCATTACTTGATTTAGACCTTTACTAACAACATCACTGATTGAATTATCACTGGATTGGGTTAAGGATTCATCAACATTATCAAAACCCTTTAGAATATCCAAATCCCATAAATGCTAATCTTGAATCCTTGATACAATATTTTTTTGCTTTTGAGACGATGGTAAAAAACCTTGTCATTATCCAATTTCAAAACAAACTCAGAGCCAATTTACAGAACATAATCACGGATAGATAAAATTTGAAGCTTAACACCAACACTATAACAAGTTTAACGTGAAATCAAATCCCATTTGAACTGGGGTGTCTTTTAGTATACCGACACAAAAGTGGATGATACTTGTAACTATGGAAAGGTCAAACATACACGGTTTAGTGTTTTTTTAACTATGGAAAGGTCAAACATACACGGTTTAGTGTTTTTTTAAGAGTTTGGAGTTTTTATACTACACTTTTTCTGAAAAAACGCACAAACCGTAAAAAAAATTTACGGTTTACAGAAATTACATGCAAACCGTACATTTAATGTACGGTTTGCATATATTTTTGCAACCGTACATTAAATGTACGGTTTGCATGTAATTTTTTTTTTTTTTTTTTTGTGTAATTTCAATTTGTAAAATAGGAAAAATATATAAAATATGCAAATACATAATTCACTCAGCTATAGATAATTGTTTGTTGTTTGTTTATATTAATTATAAAAATTATAATAATTGTTGATATTTGTCCCATTTTTGCATTATTATTATTTTTTTTTGTAATTTCAATTTGTAAAATAGGAAAAAATATATAAAATATGCAAATTCATAATTCACTTAGCTATATATAATTGTTTGTTGTTTGTTTATATTAATTATAGAAATTATAATAATTGTTGATATTTGTCCCATTTTTGCATTATTTTTTTTGTGTGTGTAATTTCAATTTGTAAAATAGGAAAAAATATATAAAATATGCAAATTCATAATTCACTTAGCTATATATAATTGTTTGTTGTTTGTTTATATTAATTATAGAAATTATAATAATTGTTGATATTTGTCCCATTTTTTTCATTTTTTTTTTTTTTGTGTAATTTCAATTTGTAAAATAGGAAAAAATATATAAAATATGCAAATCCATAATTCACTTAGCTATAATTCACTTATATATAATTTCAATTATATATAGCTAAGTGAATTATGGATTTGCATATTTTATATATTTTTTCCTATTTTACAAATTGAAATTACACAAAAAAAATAAATAATGCAAAAAATGGGACAAATATCAACAATTATTATAATTTCTATAATTAATCTAAACAAACAACAAACAATTATATATAGCTAAGTGAATTATGGATTTGCATATTTTATATATTTTTTCCTATTTTACAAATTGAAATTACACACACAAAAAAAATAATGCAAAAATGGGACAAATATCAACAATTATTATAATTTTTATAATTAATATAAACAAACAACAAACAATTATATATAGCTAAGTGAATTATGTATTTGCATATTTTATATATTTTTTCCTATTTTACAAATTGAAATTACACAAAAAAAATAAATAATGCAAAAATGGGACAAATATCAACAATTATTATAATTTCTATAATTAATATAAACAAATAACAAACAATTATATATAGCTAAATGAATTATGGATTTGCATATTTTATATATTTTTCCTATTTTACAAATTGAAATTACACCAAAAAAAATAAAAAATTACATGCAAGTCGTACATTAAATGTACGGTTTGCATGTAATTTCTGTAAACCGTAAATTTTTTTTACGGTTTGTGCGTTTTTTCAGAAAAAGTGTAGTATAAAAATCCAACCTCCTTTTTTAATGGTTAAGAGTATTAAGATAGTCCAAATCTTCTACTCCCTATTCTCTACCCTCTTCTGTGTCCTCTTGCTTATTTTCATTCAAATTTTAAATTTTCACAACTTATACCATAATTTTATAAACTTTTATATTATATTGTATTCAAATTTTAAAACATTTGAACATAATATTGTTTTAAACAATTTTTTTAATATTCAATGTTTAATTTACACTAATTTATACATTTATTTCAAAATAAATTTTGTGTGTATTTTCTTTTAAAAATAATTATTGGAATGTATTGATACATGTACTATAGTAATTGTACAATTTTTTTCAAGTTTTTTAGAATTTTTTTTTGAATAAAATAAATAAGGGGACACGAAAGAGGATAGAAAAATAGGGTAGAAGATTTGGACTCGTATTAATATGATCACCTGTGAAAGCAAGGAGGTAGAAATTTGTGTAGATTCGAGTATGATTTGATTCGTTCTCAATAACCATGAAAATTTTCAAATTAAGATGATCGTTTTTGTAATTTTTTTGACGGGGTCACCTAATATACTTGTAGGCTACTGAACCATTGACAAAAGACGATGACATCAATTGTAATATCCTTGGCGGCCTATATGTTATCTTCACATAAAAGATACTAGTGAACATGTCCGCGTTACGCGTGGTGTATCGTGTGAATTTGTGTAACGCTATAAAAATATGTAAAATAAGAAATAAATAATAACTTCATTGTATTAAGTTGAAGAATAAATCAAATTAATAAGCGATATACCAAGATTTGTAGGAAACAAAATCCAAAAAGGAAAAACAAACAAACTGAAACTCACCATTTATAAAAATAATTTGATCGATAAAAAGGGAGAGAGGAGGAAGTAACCACATGATGCAGTTTTGGATTTTACGAAATAAATGAATGCATAGGGTGGTTTTAAAAAATGAAAGTGCAGTATGTGTGTGGGTAATTTTTCAAACTATCGATGTTTTTTTATAAATAATTGTTTCAAGATTTTATAAATAAGGATATTAATATCCGCTTTAAGAGTTTTTACCATTGAAGAAATATTTTTAGAGGGAAGGGACTGAAATCCCTGAAACACATGTTTTAAAGAGTAAGCTTCTTTAGGAATATACGAGGTTTCTTTTTGCTTACCTTTTGTAAGAACATCCAAATAATGTTCAATCATTTTTTTCTTAACATCAGAATTATCAATTTCACTTGAAATATTTTCAGTCTATTCTCATTGAAACTGTTTCAGTGGTGTTCAACCATATGAATCAAAATAAACACAATAAACACACTGGAGATATTTCCTTTAGCATGTCATCTCTATTACTGAGTGGGGTTTAAATCCAAATAAACCTATGCAGCTCAAATTTTCCCGTCAAAATTTTAATTATTGGGATTATATTACTGCCTGGAAGCATGCCTTTTATTATCAAAATAAGTCTGAAAAACATACTTGGTTCATCCGTCTGGAACCATCACTATTGAAACCATCACTATTGGCCCAAGACTTACCATATTGGTTTTACAATTGGTTTTCTTTTATTGGGCCTGAAGAGGATATTCTACCTTTTGATATTTTTGAAAAATATTTTTAAAATACTAGTCATGTTAAATATGTGTTATATGTTAAAAAAGTTGTTAAATATAACAATGTTTTTAATATTGTTAATGAATTATGTGGTAAAATACAATTAATTAAAACATGAACTATATTTCAAATACTTATAGTTTAGTTCCTATATTAATGAGGGTTTATAAAATGACTAATTAATGAGATATAGTTCGTGTTTTAATTAATTGTATTTTGCCACATAATTCATTAACAACATTAAAAATATTGTTATATTTACCAATTTTTTAACATGTATAAAGATAACACATGATTTAACATAACTAATTGAGATAAAAAAATGAATTGTTAGCTAAGTATTTTAGTTAACAATATAACAACACTATTGTAGATATAATATTCTCATGTATATTTTGATACAGACTGTACGTAACAGTGTATGGCACCGTGGTACATTGCACATTTTTATTGTTACTTCTTGAAATCTCAAAAGAAATTAATGAATACCTTGCCCTTTTCCTAGAGTAACGTTAATTAGTTGGCATATTTAAAGATCACTAATCTCCAGTTAATCCGCATTACCATTTGCGATAACGTCCTATATTCATCCTTTCTTCCAGCTGTATACTAGTAATTACAAATTTAAAATACTGTCTTTTTTAACATCTGATCCCTAACGTATTTAGAAAATGTTTTCATCACGAAATTTTCTACCAAAAAAGAATTACTACACATACAGTCCACTCATAAATTTATTAACTACTATAAGACATTCAGAAGAAGTAAATATAGAACTAGTCTACATATGATGTGGATTTCGGGTGAGTACAACTTTATAACTCAATCCAAAGAATTTTATCTTTAATCCATAGTTTCAAACAAAAAGATCATGATAAACCCTCAAAAACAGAAACTTAAATCACATTTTTATAGCAATAAAGATAGATTACCAAATATAGTAGTACAAAATAAGTATTACTATAATATAAAGAATATCCAAAATCCTATGCCCAAAAAAGAAATGTGTGAAAGAATGGAAAAAAATGTTAGATCATGAGCTGTCACTAGAAACACTCTTTCATATCCTGTAATATAAACTCTCTTTCTTGAATAAACCATAAGTATAATATTTTACACGAATGGAAGACTTTGAAGGCAATGATCATAGCTGCATAAACTTGAAACATGATGACACGTCATCCATGGACAAGTGTGTGCGACGTCGTAGAGAGAGGAGAGAGAAGGAGGAGTTACCACCACCGTTGCCGCCAAGGGGTGCTCTAAGGAGGTACAACACTCGCGATGGAAGGTTGGTTATTATTGAGTCAAGCAGGCTGCCCGAGATTCTACTGACACACCGTGAAAATAGTCGTCTTACCATCGACTTGATCTCTCTTGAAGATAATTTTAAAACTGATCATGGTGATGTTGTGAGTGATGATCAAACGGTTGAGGATGAGTCGGTGAAGATACACAGATATGATTACGGAGTTAGATCCAATTCTTGTATGGTTGGGTTCGCGATTCCCGCTATTAGGCATGTTTGCATTTAAGATTATGATGTTTGCGATTTAAGTTAAGGGTTCCATTATTTTTAGAGGTTTTAATTAAATTGATGTATTAGCAATCTTAAGGAATCTGAAATGGTGATTCATTTTCTTTTTTTGGCTTCCATTACTGGTGCATATTCGATTTTCCTTTTATTGGTAGACGTGTAATTTTCAAGTGTTTGATCAAGCCATACATATAGCGATTACAATTAGTGATAAGTAGGAAGTTTTTTCTTTATATGGGGCATAACTAAAACTGGAAGTCCTGGTATTCATTACGACGTTATATATATATATATATTTATAAAATGATGACCGTGACTATTTATTTATTTCCCGAGTTGTTTCGGGAAAAACAAATTAAAGCAAGGGTCTGAATGAAGTCTATGATTTCATATCCTTTCTCATTAACATGTTGCCTCTTTCAAGTTTAGGTGATTGGATACGAGGTTGAGTGTAGCACGTTGGATTACTTCGAAAAGCAAGGTTTAGGTACTAATTCCTTCCTTTCGAAAGGGCTTGACACATCCTGTCTAGCCTGCCTTTCATATATAGATTGGTCACTACAAAAATTCATTAGGGTTACAACTTTGGTACTTACAACTAGAAAAATCCTATTAGCTACTAGCGAATCTGTTATTAAAAGAGCCGTCACTATTCAATTCCGGACAGCAGACTGACCAGTGACCAAATATACGCCACAATGAACGCGATAAGCTCAACACCAGATGCAATGTGAAAGAAAGTAAGAAATATATACAGAAAGAAGAGCTAGTCCAGGTTGACAAGAAGGTTCGTGGATATGCTCGTTTCCATAACTTGAAAATATAACCCGTAATGGTGCACAACTCATTACACATATACACACACAAATAAGATATTTGTCGGTTTTAATTGGTACCAAATTATTTAAAAATCTCTATTTCCTCTCCTTGTCTCATTCTTTCTCTTAAACTATCATATATGTGTGGATATTTGTAAGAAGTGGTGCACCTTGCATTATTGAAATATAATGGGTGGTCTTAAATTAGATTTCTCATATCATCAGACTAATAGACCCAGGGTATGCATATGATAATCAGGATATGCGTTCTGGTTTTGTGTTAGTCTTAGTGACTTGCCAGCTTGAAAGAAGAATACTATGTTCGCTTTACTTTGGCAGCTCCTAGTCACAAGGCATAAACTAAGTGATAGTAGTTTGATATTCTGAAGCTTGTTAGGATAGTTGGCATTTTCTTTGAATATTTTCAACTTTTCTGTATAATTGGGTGACTCCATGTTTGATCTACCAGTAGGCGGTAGTCATCTTTGATTTCAAAGAAATGTAACGCTGAGTGCATAGAAAGATGAATTTTGTAGTTTTAGAGTTCGTTTACTTAGATAAGTGTCTGCAACAAAACTTTTCAGTGATCAGATTTGATGTGGAGGAATTGCGCTAACATAGTGAATTTAGTAGGAGTATTTGTTGAATTCGGTAATGTCATTGTATTTGCCTTCGGAAGTTGTAAACTTTGTAGTAGTTAGTGTGGGAGTCTTAATTTTTAGCCGGATTCTGATCATAATTTGATGGCATGATTGTAAATTGTTTTAGCCCTAATTGTCTTAAATTTTCTTTGGGCGTCTTGTAATTCTTCTTGTAACACCTCTGGAGTTGTTGTGGCTTCTTGAAAAAAGTTCATTGAAAAGACGAGGAAATCATCAGTTAATTAACAAAGAAATAACATCATGCCTCAGTAAGAAAAACAACGCCAAGTTTACTTGCCAACAAAGGAAAGTAATCACAACATAAAATAAGACCATCCTATTGTTACAAAATAAAACCACATAAACATACCCGAAAAAACAAAACCAAAAGCCAACACTAAACATGTATAGGCTTGTTCATTGAAGGACACACACTAAAAAAACTTCGATTGAGTAGACTCTTATCCCCCTCTTTGTTGCACTTTTTCCCGATTGACAGTTCAAGATTTTGATATTCCATTTCATCCACTGGGATCTTTTGATCTTCATAATTTCCCTCCCCTTCAACGTTACTACTAAAGTGATCACAAGTATCATCCTTTTCTGTGATATCAAAATTCACACTTTCATAATCCGAATGACACCATTCGAATGTATCATCAAAAGGTACGAGCTTCATAACAAGACGACCATTTTCTCTATAAGTTTCAAGGTACTCGAGATGCTTAGGCCATTTCTCCTTCACAATCATCCTTCCATCAACATAATACTTATCGAGTGCCCAAGGAACTTGACATGTACGATTCTTTGAGCTTATTAGTGATGTTAATGGAGGTGGAAAATCTTCCTTTTTCCCAATCTTTTTTTCTACAACCTTTTTTTTTTGATAAAATGAGTTGGAATTTAGATTTAGCATCCCTTGTTCTGCTAACAATGCATCTTCGGATGAGCTCAAATAGACACCACTCTCTGATCCAATTATATCTCCCGTTGATGATAACGAAAAAGATGACGAAGAAGATAAACATGATGGTGATGGTGGTTGTGATGGCAATTCATCATCAAGATGATATTTTTTGCGATAGTCGTTTTTCTGGAGTTGAGGGCTTGCAGATAGTACGGCACCAAGATAATAGTGAGGCGGAACCTTGACGGTGGATGATAGTCTTGCCACCCATAGTAGAATTCCGTAAATGATTGAAAATGTAGTTTTGAGTTTACCTAGCATACCATCATCCTTTAGCTCCATCCTTTGATTTGTCAACTTCAATAAAGCATATTTACCCTAAAAATTCATGAAAACATGAAAAGGAACGTAAAATGTATCGCTTTTGTGGATCGAATAAACTCAGTATATGGGTTCTTGACAATAAATAAAGAATCAAGTATGCACTCACTCCTATATATCCCTTCTGGTTAAGTAAATAGACTAATTATAAAATGGAACATAGAGACCTGTAATGTGATAAAGTTTTAATCTAATGTCAATTGTCCCTGCACTAAAAAAAAGATTATATAATTATAATACTAATACTACTGGGGTTATCAAGATTGTATATATAGGAACTTACCAAAATCACTTTTGGAAGATAAAATGGTGTATTTTAAGTATGCAAATAAACTTTTCTATAGTTATAATGGAAATGAATTTAAAATTTAATTTCACATATAGTATTTCTTAGAAAATAGTAATGATGCGTTCAAAAGTTTGTAGGTAAGGAGCAACTGAACATTTTTGCAGATGGTACGCTCAGTATGCCAAAATTGGAGGAAAATAATACGTATATATGTAGCATACCCCTCCCAGTATACTAAAATTGGAGAAAAATATATAATACTCTCACCGAAACACAAAATATTCTTAAAACTGCTATGTGGAAGTTGGCTTATACATACAAGACGAAGAGGTACTTAGATAATAGACACCTAGAAACCAAAACGACAAATATAAACACTTACGCGTCCAAACAATTTAATTTTTTCACAAAACATAAAAAGATGTAAACAATTTTTATATTATACATAGCTGGCATGAAATAGAACCTTACCATTTGCTTGTTCAAAGAAAAATACATGCAATGAAAAAAATAAATTTTGAATAGTGCTATTCTTTTTTATTTAAGTAGATTTTTATAGATGTCCCTCTTATTATTATAAACTACCTACAATTGGATAGAAGTCAACTTAAAATTTTCAGTAATAGATCTTATTTCTCGATTTCATCCTATCTCCTGATAAATAAACTTATAATTCCGCAAATTTTGATATAGTTTTGTGGGAAGGAAACAACTTCTTTACCTACGAGATCGCAATTATGATTCTATAATTTCTATGGCGTGTTGGTTTCGACTATGCCAAAAAAAGTCTAGACGTCTATAAATGAAATTTGGCACCAGAGAATGATATTGCATTACAATTTCTCATTTTGTGCCTTCAAAATACTTAACAAGACAAGTTCCAAAATGTCTATCCAATTCGGTGGTTTTGGTATCATTGCAAGCTAAAAATAAAAAGCAAAAAATCAACAAAGTATGCAAGCAACAAAGAGGACAAAATGACACCATTGATTTTTGTGGAATCTCTCTGATAAATTGACATACATGTGTCATTGAAAAAAAGATCAGAATAAAATAAACTCCCAAATTAGTGAATAGAGACTGAGATCGAAGTACTTACGCAATATATTCTTCGTTACAGTACTAAAGATGTACAATGAACACATCGTTAAGACACTTTTATATGGATATTAAATTGAAAACTGGTTATGAAAGAGCTTAAACAACCCTTCGCAAACTGTAATGGCCGAATCCCCTATCGAACATGGTACTGCAATTTTCATTTAAAAGTTATATATGTATATTTTTCTACTTGGTGCTAGATTTATAGGCCATGATACTTTATTTGATTAAAAAGGTAGCTAGCTAGGGTGCAGTGTGCACCTACTTCCCTTACTTTTGCTGGGAGAAAACAGACTAACTTTGTATGCATTGTTCTTTTAGGGCAATGTTAGTAATTTCAAATTAAAACAAAAGATAGCTTAGTTCCAAGATTTTGTCTTGTACCAATTACAGCTGGTTTATTCCTACCAAAGAAAAAACGGTAAAACTAGCATTTGGTTCAAAATTCAAATTAGACAGAGCATTGATCAATCCGGCATTAATACTTGAGAATCAGACTAAATTGGTCAAACAACCTAACTACAATTTGTACATGAAGAATTGAAGATCATAGAAATTGGAAAATATCAGCCTTAACAATCCACAACTGTCACAATTTTACTGATCACCAATGCCGTTTTCAGGTAACACCAGGAACTGTTTAGGAACTCAAAGTTGCCATTCCCGTGATATATATACAGGAAGTATTATGTCGATCGAATCACATTGCAACATTTTAGATTAAAGTTTAGTTCACATAGCATACATGTTTCTATACAACATTTTCATAGGCTGTATGCATTATTTTCTAGTGATCTGGGAATATTGGATTATTTCCTGGCATGTATAATAGAACTTGAAACGAAAAACAAATGTCCAGTCTATCAATATCACGTGAAGAACGATATAGTATATGTGTGCTAACATAACAAAAATGGCATAAAAGCTATATGACGAACTTTGTGCCAATGGTCACGATAAAATGGAGCCAATGCGTAACGCATTACCTACTTTGCCTTTTTGAACACCTATGAAAGCAAACGAAAGACGTGGTTTAATTAGCGGGATTCGGGAAAGAAAAAGTTTAAATTGGCTTGCATTTTCTTGTAACAGTCAATTAAAGGGTGTTCATGGAAATAAAAAATAATTTTGTTCACATGTGATTCAAGTTCTTATAATGCCCATCGAATTTTGCAACCGACCATATATATAAGACCAATTACATTTTTTTTCAGTAAACAAATGCTATAATTTTGTTCATAAAAATACATTAAGTTTATTTATGAAATGAATTGTGATCCATTAAGACTAGATTAATGCAGTGTATTAGTCACTTTTGCAGCTTTTGCAGTGCAAAATAAATGAGGTTATATGGCATGATAATTAGCTGTAACTTGCAAGTTGTAAGTGATGGATGACTCAATCTTTTCCACTTGAGGGTGGAGTACTCAAACATTATAAGAAAAAAAAAAACAAATCTTGCAATCCAATAAAAACTCAAATAACACTGAAGAACACGTACGAACCTAAATTTAATTATTAATTAAAATATATTTTTTTATCAAACATTATGAAATTATGTTTGGATATGAGTTAATTATTGTATTAAGTAGTACCTTATGAAAAAACTCATCCTATCTTACTTTATAAAAACTTTTTTATATTACCGGTTAGATACATTTTATTAAATCCTACGGCTGTCATCCTAGGAAACTCGAGTACTTGTACTAGGAGTGTGTTACCACCCCCTTTTCGATTATTGCATGGTTCATTAATATTCTAGCTAATGCAATGCAGGAAATGCAGGAAAAATGGATCATTCGTTTAACTGATCAGCTGGCCGTGAGGAACCAACAAGCATTACGACCTGTGGATCTATGAGTGATGGGGCCCGTCTCTATAAAAATTACTTAAAGATCAATGCCGTTAACTGAAGAGAAATCAAGAGCGACGAAGGAGAGAAAATAAATTAAGAGCTGGCTATTTTTATTTTTATTTTGGAAATAGGAGGCTACTTATTTTCACAAGTAGTCGGAAAAAAATACATACTGTATTAACTGTTATTAACAATTTAAGTAACAGACTACCAAAATTAACAATTGACGTAATGAACTATCATAATGTTCATAATTCAGGTACCGCCGTTAAATTAGTTTGATGGAAGTTAGTTTCACTTTTCATTTTGATTTTATTCTTTGTAACTTTTATAAATCTAACATTTAATTTTCTGAAATGTTTCATTTTAGTATAAATTCAAAAATATATAATTATATCATATATATATATATATATATATATGTAAATAATACACACACATATATATGCTATATTAATATATGTATAAAAGTATATATAATATAATGCATGTATATATATTATTGCAAATAATAAACTCTAAATGATGTTTGTGTATAAAAAGAAATTATAAATACTTAATTAACAAATATATTCTATTTTCAAAAAATGAATACTTTTTTGAAAAAAACAATAATTTTTTTGTTGTTTTTTCATGAAAGTGTTTAAATAGTGACGTAGCATCAAATAATTTTTTCTCGAATGTCATAAATCTAAAAGTTACTTTATTTTCGTTTTAGAGAAAGTGTAAAAAAAAATCTAATTTTTTTATTTTAGAAAATAAAATCAAATAAAATCTAGTCAAATAATATGTTTTTTAAACTGAGATAATTATTATTTATGTATATGTATGTGTTTTAGTAGAAACATTGCAAATGTAATGTTTCAAAATACATGATTAAATTTATATAAATTACAAAGTATATGACCAAAATAAAAAGTGAAACTAACTTTCATCTAACTAAATTAACGGTAGTACCTGAATTGTAAATATTATGATAGCTCAGTACGTCAGTTGTTAACTTTGATAGTTTGATACCTAAATCGTTAAAAGCAGACAGTACATTACATTACATTAAATGTATTTTTCTCCAAATAGTCAAATCATAACATAATAAAATAGGTTTACTGGAAAAATATTTTAGTATTTTAGCACTTTTCTTTAAAGGCTAAAACAGGAATAAGAAATAAAAATTAAGGTCCATAACAATTGACCAAATAGTCTAAGAACATAATTAATTAAACAAATAACTATCATATATAAGAGCCCGAACATAAATTAAATAATACTAACCTCGTAAACAGGCAGCGGGGCGCGTAACCTGGATGGAACGTCTAACCGTTGCATGCTCATCAAACTAGTATGTATGTCAAGTCCCTGACTTCCGAAAAACACGAGGTCGGGATTTCAGAAATATAAAATATAAATATTAATAACAAAAAAAAAGGGAAATTTGTTAAAATGGTACCCAACCTATTAACTTTTATTGATTTGGTACCCAATCTAACACACTTTCTAAATTGGTATCCAACCTATACATTTCGCTCTAATTTGGTACCCAACCTAACACTTTTTCTAATTTGGTACCCAACCTAACATTTTTTTCTAATTTGGTATCCAACCTATGCGTTAAAAACCGATGATCGAAGACAGATTGAGTCCCTTAATTGGACTGTATACGTATATGTTGGGTACCAAATTAGAGCGAAACGTATAGGTTGAGTACCGAATTGGAAAAAGTGTTAGGTTGGGTACCAAATTAGAGCGAAATGCATATATTGGGTACCAAATTAGAAAGTCTGTTAGATTGGGTATCAAATCACTAAAAACTGATAGGTTATGTATCATTTTAGCATTTTTTCCCAAAAAAAAATACAAAAAAAAAAAACACTTTGTTGGCATATACGGGGGTGGATATTCCGATTAGTTAGCCGGTACCATTAGCATGTAAATTTTATAACAACTCATATGATTACTTTTCACTTTTTCCTAACCAAATATAAATTGATCTAGCATTACCGAAATAATAGAGAAAAAGAAAGTTATACATGATGGTAACAATTTGGTATCATACCTTAGCATTATCACTCGCTCGTGGCCCGACAAGGATCTTACGAGCGGACATATTAAATGGGTGGAGGTGAGCCCAACATCGCTAGGCCCGCTCTGATACCATATTAGAATCCACATATCTTACCATTAAAAGACATCGTAATGGTAAGAATGGATATTTTTTTATAAAACACAGACTCGATTGTTAGGTAGACGATGCGATATAATTACTCTAACAGTTTTGATGATTTTTACATTGTCCGTACTCCTATCTGTAACACTGGATTCGTTCGGTAAGATTAATTATTTTAGAATGACGAGTTTTCTACATGTTATGATATTATGATATGCATGATTGACTGAATTGAGTGTCATATATTTTTATTATTATCGTAAGTGTTGATTTGTTTGTTGAATTTAATGGTGTGATCATACTTACCTTACTAGAATATGTAATTGTTGTTCGTTCTATTTCTTCAAAGTTGTGTATTATTTGGAAAAAAAGAAAAAAAATAGAATTCATAGGAGAGTTAGTCAAGAAATAATTCTCATATAAAACATATTGACAATTTTAATAGAGTAAATTAGTCTTTAGTGACCTGAGTTTTGGCCTATTTTAGGATAAGTGACCTAAGTTTTTTTTATTTCGGTTTTGTGACCTAAGTTTAACTTTATTAGCATTTAGTGACCTGCCATCCTATTTTTCAAAAAAAAAAACACATTTCTTGCTAAAAAGACTAAAATACCCTCATTAAACTGAAATTTTCCTCCAAAATCTGAGGGTATTTTAGTCCTTTTAGCAAGAAATATGTTTTTTTTTTGAAAAATAGGATAGCAGGTCACTAAATGCTAACAAAGTTAAACTTAGGTCACAAAACCGAAATAAAAAAAACTTAGGTCACTTATCCTAAAATAGGCCAAAACTCAGGTCACTAAAGACTAATTCACCCAATAATTGACGCATACATGAGTCACGGAGTACTACAAGTATTCATATGTATGTAGAGATGAGTTATGCTCGGGACCTGATCCGTAAACACTCAATCCGTATTTCGATCCGATTATTTTTAGAATTGAAAAAAAAATCTCGACCCCGACACGGGGAACCCAATTTTTTCGGGACCCGAATTTTCGGGATTCCGTAGGATCGGGATAGACTTTTCCCGAATCTTCCGACATATTTTTTTATTTTATGACAACGTCATTTTTTATTAACAATTTTCATTTGAGAAGTTTAAACATAATATTAACACGAAACATAATCCTAGTTTAAAAATAACATTCCTAATAAATAAATAAAAAATTAACATGTAGTAGAAAAAAATAGTGTGAAACTACAAATAATGAAGTGAATAAAAAAATTGATACGTTTTTTTATCAGATTCTTTTAGTATTTAGTTTTATTCACACAAGAAACAATTATCATACTAAATGATATAAATTATCATTATAATTTTTATAATCGGAAAATAATAATCATTTATATTTTTTGAAATAACAATATAACTTTTTAATTTAAATATATTTTTTATTTTAATAGTTTCATATATTTAAAACTAAAAATGTATATTATACTTATGTAATTATAACTAATATATGAAACAAAAAGGATTGTACCTCATATGGTATAGTGCTTACATTCTATGCTTAGAGTTGCAATGTTCGATTATCATCACTTCTATTTAATATAAATTAATTTATATTTTAGTGTTGAAATAAAAAGAACCATACTATATAATATAAATTATAAATTAATTAAAAAAATCGGGTCGGGTCGGGTCGGGTCGGGACACCCGACGAAATCAAGTTTGTCGGGCGAGACTCTTATCGGGTCGGGACGCGGTCGGGACTTCAGGATTTTTGCACATTTATATCAAATGAAGTGTGCTGCCCAATAGTTAATAAATGCAATATTATATACAAATACAGTGTTGTATATATTATTAGTGATTTTACATATAAATTAAACAAATAATATGTGCTCTTATACCAAAACTATCCATTTATATATAAGTATAATTCTGTTTTTCTATATTATTTTTCACTAGTGTGAATGTTACAACTATTCACAGTTGTCTAAAAAGAATAATAACGTGACAACAAATCATATAAGTTGTTATAAAATTACATGCTAAATGACAATTGCTTAACTAGTTAAAAAAATAAAATCTATGAAGTTGACAACTAAGCAAAGTGTTGGTATAACAATTTAATGCAAGATGACACATAATAAAATATGTGTTCATTTTTTAATCTATTTGAATAAACACTAACAAGACAAGTATCCCTTTGTCATATTTCGAAATTATATAGTGAAAACAAAAATCATTTATGAAAATATAAGTTTTATGTTTAATGTTTTGTATAGAATAATATTGTAAAAAACTCAAAATTTACTATCATAATTTATAACTAAGTAGTACTATCAAATGTTATTAAAAATACAAAAGTGTTATGCACCACACTCATGTTTTCAATCTTAGGGTGGTTTTCAATTGAAATTTAAGTTGTTATCTTTCGTTAGTAAAATAATCTAAGAAACAGATATTTGTCTTGTTCTGTATTATAAACTCTAGTCCAAGGAAAAATTAGGCAAAGTCTAGACGCTGGCTTAATTAAACGAGATTAAACAATTAGCAGTGAAATTTGTTGTTAATTTTCCGTGTATAACCAACCTGCCAATTGTCATTCCCCTTTTTAGAAACCATATAGTTTGTGTAAATTACACTAAGTCCCAAAGTTTTCAAAAACTATAGAAAAGACCCCCTTATATTTCGAAACTTACAACACTATTGCCTTCCGCGCAAAAAGTATAAAAATTCAATTTATTTCGTCGTTTTCCCTGAAAACAAAACAAAACATAGTACATCTCTCTCTCTCTCTCTATATATATATATAACATCTGTATCTAATATTATATCTTGAGAAATACATGTCCGACCAATTATTCTCTTGTATTCGAGTTTAATTTCAATTAGGTCAATTTTGACCAACTACAAAAAACAGAGTTTGTATTAAAAATATTCAGTTTTGTTTTATGAAGTTATAGAAAATAATGACGAGGAAACCCACCACCTGTTCTTTCTGCGAAAACCCTAACCTCGCTTCTATTTGCACCATTTGTGTCAATTACAGGTATATTTATATATCTATATACATGTTTATCTATATACTATTAGTATTATGTTTGTTATGGCAATTATTAGTGTATTAAAAAGCGAAAACTTAGCTGAGGGGTTTTCGCAAGAGCTGCGGTCAAAGTATGAATAGGCCGAAAAGGGAGTTTTTTCAGTATTTACATATTCATCTACTATAATATTAGTATTATGTTTGTTAATTGTTATGGCAATTATTAGTGTATTAAAAAGCAAAAACTTAGCTAAGGGGCTTTTGCAAGAGCTGCGCTAAAAGTATAAAAATCGGAAAAGCGAGCTTTTTTCGTATATACATATTCATCTATAATGTTAGTACTATGTTAGTTATGGCAATTATTAGTGAATAAAAATGAGAAATCTTATATAAGGGGCTTTTGCAAGAGCTGCGGTAAAAGCGGAAAAACGAGCTTTTTCCATATATACATATTCATCTATGATATTAGTACTATGTTTGTTATTGCAGTCATTACTGAATAACAATGAGAAAGCTTAGTTAAGGGGCTTTTACAAGAGCTGTGCTAAAAGTGTAAAAAGCAAAAATGCGAGCTTTTTCCCTATATACATATTCCTTTTTTATAGTAGTACTATGTTTGTTATGGCAATTGTTAGTGTATTAAAAAGAAAAAACTTGGCTAAGGGGTGTTTGCAAGAGCTGCACTAAAAGTGTAAAAAGCGGAAAAGCGAGTTTTATTTATTTATGTGCATATTCATCTATAATATTAGTACTATGTTTTTAATGGAAATTATTACCGTATTGAAAAGCGAAAACTTAGCTAAGGGGCTTTTGCAAGAGCTGCGCTAAAAAGCGAAAAAGCGAGCTTTTTTAGGTTTTTAGGCTTTTATTGAGCTTTTTCGCTTTGAGGAGAGCTTTTCGAAAGAAGGGTTATTATTAGTCTTAAAAAGGGTTTCTATTTCTTGTTTGTGTTGTTATTTGCAGATTGAATGAGTACGGTACTAATTTGAAGTCCCTCAAGAGTCGTCGGGATTTACTTTATTCGAAATTGAGTGAAAAGCTTGTAGCAAAGGTCTCATCTTTCTTCTTCTCTACTACTATTTGTTAATGTTCATTATAACTTTGAGATAGTTTTTTGTATAGGAGTATAATTTTAGTGGGCTTTTAATTTGTAAATTGCACTACATATGCAATTTATTATGTAAATTGCACTACGGGATAGGCCATTAACTCTTAGACAAAGACACTAGACCTTGAAATTTACTTGTTCAGTTGAACTTGTTGAAGATAAATAATTCGGTTTAGCTGATCACATGGCACAGATGAAGCATGAAATAAGACGAAATTTAGATTATAACGTCTCTGTCGATACAAATTACAGTTGTCAGTGTGATTTGAACAACATTTACCTAGAGTTTTGTTTCAATTGCCGGGACTTTAAAGGGGTCATTGTAAAAGTATTAAAGTTTCAGTTTTCATGAAATGATAAAATAACAGACATTTGATATTTGTTATGTTAAACTCTGTGTTGCTATCGATTGGGAAATCGCTAACTTTCCGAGGTCTCCTATTTTTGACTTGTTAGGGTAAGGCAGATGATCAAGGGAGTTGGAAAGTGCTTCAAGAGGAGAAACTCGAAAGACTAAGAAAGAAACTTAATCTTAGAAGAGAACATCACCTACGAGGTTTGCATATGCCTTGTTTGGTCATGGCTTTTAAGCTCAGCTTTTGCTCAATAACTTGAGTGCATTTGGTTGACCAGGCAAAAGTTTGAGCTTTTGCGGAATATTGACCTGATAAAGCTAGAGGCTTTAAGCTGGAATCCCCGTTTTTTTGCCAAAAATAAAAAATCCAGCTTATTGCTTAAAAGCTGCCACCAAACAATCCCATAGTTATAGCTGGGGCATGAATTTTTATGAGCAGAGATGAGTTCTTCTTGTTCACTTTGTTAAGAGTTCTTTATTTTTCTATGATATGTTTTGTCAGAGAAGGATAAAATTGAGAAGATTTCACATGATTTAAAAGGCAAATATGAGTTGCTTCAAGTGGCTATGACTACGGTAATCCTCAACTATCATATTGATCTTTTATATTTGTTGGTTAATGGTCGTTTCCTAATTGTTTTATTTCACTGAAGTTTCAATTTGAAAGCCACAAATGTATTGACTGGTCATAAATTTACACACATGTATCTCTAAGTCTCTTAGTGTATATTTTTCATTTTTCGCCCGAGTGAAAACCTATTTGGATTTTAATGCAGTTGGAAAGAAATCGACTGGAACAATTGGAGAAGTTCTACCCTAATCTTATCTGTACACAGAGTTTAGGACATGTGAGTTTCTACCCCTTTAAATAGTCTTTCTCCGATAGAAGTTTAATTTTTTTATGGTTTGACACTTTAAGAGACCCATAATTTTGCTATGACTTTGGAAATTGTAGATGGCAATTACATCTGAGCGTCTTCACAAGCAATCAGTAGTGATAAAACAAATATGCAAGTTGTTTCCACAACGTCGGGTGAGCCCTTTGGAAGAGTAATAAACCCTTCAATAAGTGTTGGATACATGATTATTTTATACTTTAGTCCATATTATGATATGATCGACAAAAATCATGACTGATTGATTTTATCATTCATAGAGTTGAACAGTTGTCTTTTAGTTTGAATTTCGAGGCATTTTTTTGTTGATTTGGTGGCTTTCCTTTGGTGAATTTCTGCAGGTTCAAATAGATGAGAAAAAGAACGGGTCTACTAACCAATATGATCAAATCTGCAATGCACGCTTACCTAGAGGACTTGATCCCCATTCAGTTCCATCTGATGAGCTTGCTGCCTCTATGGGGTAATTTTTTTCGAACTCATTTTTTGTGTGCATCTTAATCTTTTTTGTTGCGTTTAATTTTTCGTACTCCGTATATGCTTTTTCTTGTTTTGTTCCAGTAAGCTTTTTAAGAACAAATCCGTTCAACAACGAAAGTACTTCTTTTCGTGTATGTCCTGGATTCCATGGTCAGAGTCTATGATTTAAGCAATTCAGTTATTAACTTTAGAATATGCTGGATTATATTTTGCAACGGTGGTACTGTATAACTTAATACTCTTTTTCTGACAAGATCAATGAAGCTCACCCATGGTCGACGTACTTGTTACCTTTAAAACTTATCTATAAGTAGATTTTTCTAAGCAATTTGGCTTTGGAGACGATTATGACAATGCATATAACTTCTTAGTTAATAAGAGAAACTGAACCCCCTCAGTTTCCAGTTATATATTTTGCTTTCCATGACATGTGTCTTATTTTCATTTACTGCTGTTGTGTGTTCTGGCGTCTTTTTTAAATTCAGTTTAGCAGTAATTTGGTGACTCAAATACAGATACATGGTGCAGCTTTTGAATCTCGTTGTCCACAATGTCGCTGCTCCTACACTTCATAACTCGGGTTTTGCGGTATATAGTTTTGCCTCTTATGTACATATATTAAATTATTCCTTTCCATTCGTATCTTACATCTTTCCCAAACTTCTCAACCTTGCAATTTTTGAGACTTTCTCACCATCACAATTTCAAATCATTTTATGTGGATATATCATTAGCTCCTGTTGTTTGTTGACCGTCTACATTTGTGTGGAATCAAATTGCTTTCAGATTTAAATGTGCTTCTTTGTTGTATGTTGTTACAGGGTTCATGCTCCCGAATATGGCAACGAGAGTCCTACTGGAATGCTCGTCCATCATCTAGAAGGTATTATTAACTGGAATGATTGCTAGTTTCATTTTGAACCTTTGTTTTAAAAACTCACTATAACTGTAGAGTTAAATGAAAATCGCTGAAAAGCTCAAAACACTCAAGTCTTGCGTTTTATAAGCCTTGATCTGCTTTTAAATGTAGAAAGCTTAAACGTTGCTATTTTTTCCACAAACCATATGCATTTTTGTTTTGCGCTTCTGTTGCTGACATAAAAACCTCTCTTTCCATGTCTTCCGATACAACCCTTCTGAACATGATATCGCAACGCTTTCTGAAGGCCATTAGCAATCATGTTTCCTTTTTGAATTTCAATTACTAGTCTTAAGAATGAGACTCTTGCAAAAAATATTTTACCTGCTTGTTTGCGTTTGAACTTCCCAATTCACCCATATGTACCCTTTTTCAATACAGCAATGAGTATCCACTATTTATACCACGCCGAAATAGCTGCTCAACCGGTGGGGAAACTTCATGGACCGATAGAAGCTCCAGTAACTTCGGTGTTGCTTCTTTGGATAGTGAGAGAAAGTCCCAGTTGGATTCTTCGGGAAGCCTTAGCTTCAAATATTCCTCGGCCTCACCACATTCTATTGAAACGCACAAGGAATTACAGAAAGGGATTTCACTTCTTAAAAAAAGTGTGGCATGTGTCACCGCTTATTGCTATAATTCGTTTTATATGGATGTTCCTTCTGAGGTGTCCACTTTTGAGGCTTTTGCAAAATTGCTCGCCATGCTTTCTTCTTCCAAGGAAGTTCGATCAGCATTTTCCTTGAAAATGGATTGTTCAAGGTATGTTGCAGTACATGTATTATTATTTTACCTCTGAATTACTATATGATTAGAGGGTACATAATTTCTAACTCAGGATTCTTTGTTTAATATTGGAGGTCATCAAAGCAAGTTCAACAACTGAATAAATCAGTATGGAATGTTAATTCTGCAATGGCGTCGAGCACTTTATCGGAGAGTGCACACACACAATCTATGATGGTAAATATTTTAATTTAGCAATAATCTTAACTCTTAATATTATGGCTTCCCCATTCTGTAGCTAAATTTCTGGTCATGAACTACTTAATATTGCATTCCTTGGGTTCTGGAAAATGGAATGAAAGCAAGCCCCTTTATATTATGCTAGCGAACCCATTACTTATATATGCACTAGATCTGACATTAGACTCGTATGAAAGGAAAGAGTAAAAGTTGTCCAAGTAACAGTTGGAGGGTTTAAATTGAGTACTCGGTGGAATTCTTTGAACATTGATTGGTTAATTTGTTTTTACAATTTCAAGAAAACCTTTTCCTTAAGGCAGCAGTATCAAGAGAAGGATCAAGCTATACTTAGAAATATGCAAGATATTGCTACTTTTTTACTTTAATTACGTTAGCTGTAGTGGTAGATTTATTGTTAAACTTTCCTTCCAGCTTACTCCTGTTAATTCTGCTGTAAAACTATTTTGGATCGAAAAAGAAAAAAGGGCCTAATTAGATATTCTTACTTCTTCATTCCTCTACATTTTGTTATGTTATCCGGAAACTGTAATTGGTTCATCAGATGGACCCCCTGGGTCATTCCTCTATCATTCATAGACTTAAGTTCAGTTTCATTTTCTTTCTTTTTCTTACTGGGGAACACTTGGTGTAGTCTTGTGTATTTCAATATTCCGTACTCGTATTTATTCCTCCGACACGGACAAGTTTTTTCTGATTACTATTTCTTCCTGGGCATGATGGTTGTAAAAGCCTAGAAGGCATGTTTCTCATACCCAGTTTTTTTTATGCATGTGGCCCTTGTTGACTATATTAACCCTTCAGAATGATAAGTTATGAGAACTTTAAAAGATTATGTCTTCACTCGCAATCATTTTGAAATTGCGTTAGTTATAGGAAAATTAAATTGTTATCTTGGCTTCAAGCTTCATTATAAATAACGGAAGTAGATTGTGAAAATTTTGCTCTCTTGGTAATTGAGTTTGCTCCACTATGCAGAGAAACATTTACGGCAATGGTTTTCCAATCGATGCAAACAGTTTTCTTTACGTACCTGAATCATCTTACCCTGGGAAAACTGAAAACCTAACTGAAGGTTGGGATATTGTGGAGCATCCCATTCTTCCTCCTCCATCAGAAGCTGAAGATGTTGAACACTGGACTCGAGCCATGATTATTGATGCTACAAAGAAATAACCAGGTGGTTTGAACAATCTAGAAATTCATGTTATTGACAGCTGTTACTGTCTACGTTAATGATTTCAGACTGTTGAGGATATGAAATAATAGGGGGAAATATCACTTTTGTTCACCAACCTATTAGTTTTCTTTTTTCCGCAATTTCTATACCAACCTATCAAAGTTAATGGTCTGATCTTTATTAAAATTTGATAGACTGGGCATACACAAGTATTGTTTTCCCAAATAATTGGTCACCATTTTTCAACAACTTAATCCTTTAGATGAACAAAAAGTTTGGAATTGGTAAAAAGACAGCTCTCTCAGTCTCACTCATTACACACGAGCCAGCTGACACGAGACATGAGGGATCATATTAATTTATCCGCCTCTTTTCTAGCTTAATGTTTAATATGAGATGGTGGATTATGCTCCAACATGGACAGTGTTCCTATTTTTAATTTTCGTTGATAGTTTTTTGTTTAAGGGTTTCCTCAGCGCTTTCTTTATTAATGTCGTGTTTAATGTCCTCCACAGGTTGATAAATGGAAAAACTTGCGTCGCTTTGGATAGCTGGTTTCTTTAATGAAAGGAAGGCTTCTCTGGTTTGCTGCTGTACATGTAAATAAAATATTCAATCAAAGATTGATTTGCCAGAAATCGAAAAAAAAAAAGAATCAGTCAAGTTTGTTTCCGTGTAATTAGTATAGTGACAGGTGTATAGTTTTTCCTATTCTTCATTTTACACCATAATTATGTATTTACTACTTTGACCACTGAATGGTATATTTCTTCTTCTGCTTATGTATACGAATGGTGACTTTCGCTTTAAAGCTAAGAATACCTGCGGAAATCTGACTGGGGAACTCGGCTTACTTTTAAAAACGCTTGAGGTTGTAGTAGAGATAATAAACGACGGTCAGTGTGACCCATAATGAAGAAAACTTTATGAGAAAAGGTGAAAGATTCACTATCCACGAAGTAAAGTTTTATAAACCCAAGATGCTACATTTGTGCCCGCAAGGCTTCAACATCACGTCACCTCTTGATCCCATTTTCCTTTAAAACAAAATCCATCAATTTTTTTAAATCAACCACCTAATTCATATTAATTTATCCTTAAACTACCATCCACGATCTCAATGACTGAATAACCTTGAGGCTAAACACTTGACTAGTTTTTCCTAGTGATCGTTTCTATCAATTTACTCATCTTTTCCGTTTTCTAGGTAGATTCCTTCTACTCAAATGACTTTAGTTTGTCCAGATTTATTTTGAAGTCAAATTTGAACTTTTTCTCCATCTTGTTTTTTTAAAGGTTTTTGCTAAGTTGTTACTACTTAAGTACTTATTATGGTGCAGATGAATTTAGATGAGATCTAATGTCGGCTATAATTTGGGAAAGCTGGTTTTCTCATCTGGAATTTTTGTAATCTTATCCCACAAATATAGTCCGGCTGAGCCGGCTGACTATAGAGTCTATATGTGCACACAAGAAGATTGAAAATTAGGTGGAAGTCACATAAGATACGGGCCTACGACTTAAAGGTGCAATTGCTCCACCAAAAAAAAATAGTAAGCAATATCTTTAGAAATTCCGACTCTATAACAGCACACATTGCACAGAGCATCCGCATCTGATTTATCAAAACATAATTTTTTCTAAAATTTGATGATTATGGTATAAAAAGTGACATGCATCACTAACCCTATAAATTCACTAAATTTAAGAAAACACAAAATTCACCTCATTTATGAGGAATGCATATGATTTCCTAGATTGTACGTATGAAAAAATTATCGGTCAAAATTGTACGTATTTTTGTATGTGAAATGTGTTAGGTTTGAGAAAATAGTTGAGCTACCTGATACGGAGGCTAAGATTGCCAAAGAAAAATCAAGTCAACTTCTATGTTAACTTGCTGCCACTGTAAAAATGAAAGCAAAAGAGGTGTGGTAACACATCTGAACAACCAATTAGGAAAAATGCGATCAACTATTTTTATGAATCCAAATATGGTGTACTGATCACTTGTTTTGGGACAAAGTTCATAACCCTTAACTAATTCACCAGCATTCGGCTTTTTATCTTCTTCACTGCCTCAACTTTTAATCTGACGACGGAAAGGAAATGAATAATACAGTTTTTTATAGCAAGTTCAATTTCAGAAAGCATAGAAAATATATCGCCTATGAAAATTGAAAAGCTACCAGTTGACCATTCTTTTGAAAGAGACCTTAAAAGTCATAGTAATAGAGCAATAAAATACTGTGAATCTTGTTTAGCCTCTTATGTAAACTACAAGACAAGAAATATGTTGCTTTATACCATGGAAACTGTTCAAGTAAAAAGAGAGGCCAGAATAGGTATTTATTCATCGTGTTGGAAACAATCAAAGGAAAAAAGAGACCACCTAAAATCACAGGATTATCTCACACCTTTGTATACATTATAATTCCTATTAGTTTTTAGTGTTGGGCTCGGTATTAATTAAGAATCTGTATTTTGAATATAAGATGAGTGTTCGTCTATGAGGAGTTTGATGAGTGGTTCTTCAACATCCGCATTAGCCTCCGCTTTGTTCCTGTACACTGGTATTTTTCCATTACTTGTAACTACTGTAACAACCTCTTTACGTGTTAGAAGCTCATTTGCTACTACTGCGTGCATCTTGTACTTGTTTAGTGCCGTCTCAGCCTTGTGTAGAAGAATCTCTATATCTGTCTCAAGCTGCATAGGGGGAGAGAGAGAGAGCAAGGTTAGACAGACGAGCATTCACATGCTGGCAAACTTGTGCAACGTTTCGAGGGGCTGAGAAATGAATTTCTAAAAATGTTGCAACTCCAATATTCTGGTGAAAACTTTACACATACAAACAATAGGACAATGTGCAGCTGCTGCTTTGACTATTTAGCACAAGAAAAAGAACTCACAAGAAAAGTTATGCAATCCTATTCATGCTACAAGCCCTGCCTGCACTTTTTCCAAATGATAGTAATCATAGTATGAATGTATATTGAGATTTAGTCTGCACAAGTTCTACAAATCATAGGTTGTCAAGACTAGGTATATAGAAGTATGGCGATAACAGAATATGAAGAAGATTAATTTTCTAGAAAAACTCCAATACTGAATTTGTGATAAACTACAGTGTAAATTAAATTAAAGTGCAAGATTTTTCAAACAGATAAAAAACGCATTATAACTTCATTGGTTTTGAAAGCAAAATGTATCAGCTGGCCACAACCCTTACAGTTTGGGTCTGACATGGGCAATGAACCGTTGACTAAAAAGAAGACGGGGAAAAGAAATCTAGTGGCAGTAATACATAATAACTAACCTTGAATGATATGCAAAAGGCCTTCGGAGCCCAATCTTTCTTCAGCACCAAAAGCATCTTTGGAACCTGAACCAGTCTCATATCGAGAGGCCCAGAAGCTGACTGAATTTTATGCTCTACCTGGTTAAAATAGAGCATAAAATTAGAATGATTAATTTTTTGGAGGCTGAATAGCAGCTTCCTTCACTTAGAGAGATATCTTGATATGAACCTCGGACTTTTAACTGTCACGCTATTTGTCCTTGAAGTATGAATAATTTACACCACCAGTCCCCATAGTTTCAATTACAAAAAAAACTGGTTTTCCATAGTCTCGGTAAGTTATGCAGGTGGTCTCTTGATTGAGGGGCTAATAATGTTTATCTACGGGGACCACCTGTTAAATCTACTCAAAAGTATGGGGACTTCTAGTGCCACTTACTAAAACCATGGGGACAGAAAGTGTTTCAATTGAAACTATGGGGACCAAATCAAATTTTCAAATGTAATAAGGGGATCATTAGATTTGGAACTCAAACTATTGGATAAGATTAGATTTTATTCAAAGCATGGGGACAATCGCTGTACTTTACCCTACTTTTTTCATCAAAAGATAGGCAGTTG
Organism: Primula vulgaris; assembly: GCA_963920805.1. Classification (NCBI taxonomy): domain Eukaryota; kingdom Viridiplantae; phylum Streptophyta; class Magnoliopsida; order Ericales; family Primulaceae; genus Primula; species Primula vulgaris. The sequence continues at coordinate 36,014,470 of OY987212.1, forward strand.
TAAAAGTGATACAGTATAAACAGTAGATATTCATATTCTATATCAATTTCAGGAGACATTTTCAATAATTTTAATTTACCATGCTTTTCCATGGAACGTAAAAGTCTGATACTGCAGCAGCGAGGTAAAATATCGCATTTGGCCCAAGATTGTTCAGTGACAAGGCGATTAACTGCAAAATCTGTTATCCAGAAGAGGTTTTCTATCAAATGAAAAACTAAGCAGGAAACCAGATGGAATTTGGAAAATCTGTAAAAAAAAATCGATCGAATGAAGATAACCTGAAGGTACTCAAATATGGTAGTGAAATGAATTTTCAACAAGACACCTCGTTCAACTGCCTGTAGTAAAATGTAAATCTCAATACTGATTCATTATCCACCAAATGTCTCAAATTTATTAAGAACAGTTATTTATAGGCAAATGCATACAGCTCTATTCTCACAGATAGCCTTCTTCACTTCTTTGGAGTGCTTCTCGCAAACTGGAATATACATCAAGTGAGGAAAAAGGTTAACTTCTTAAATTCACAGTAGAGGACAAAATAATTTCTCAAATGAGAAAATTGCGCAAAAGAAAAATAAAGCTCGGTGAAACAACCGTCAATATTTAGCTCCTTGTTCACTTCAAAACATTCCAGCAAAGGATCATCGGGAAGAGATCTACAATATGGCTGGCAAGTTCCTCTATATTGAGGAGTCAACATTAAGAGTATAAATAGATAATAACCAACAAAATATAGATGAAAAACAAACAGGAACTTGATCTGGAGGAGTAATTACCTACGAGTGAGAAAGATCACTGAATATCCAGCCTTCAAAAAGTACCTAAAGTTGTCCACAAATTATATTTACATGAAAATACTTTACGTATCAAGTAAATATAATATAAATTTCAAAGATGTTTTAATACTCTGTGGATGCTGCTCCTCTGTGGCCCGAGCTAAAATTGTCAATGTAGCGGACACACCGTCTCTCTAGAGGGACTGTTGTTCCACCAGAGGTCACACAAACAATCTTAACAGATCCATTGCCTAGTGAAAATACAAACCTTTAGACAAATACTTAAAGAAAGGGGAAAATATCACTTTTATACACCAGTCTATCAATTCTATACAATTAGTACACCATAATATCAAAATTATATACTAACCTACACGATATGAAACAATTAGTACATAGGCTTTACGATTTCAACTCAAAACACTAGTAATATATTAATTGATCCATTACACTGAATGCACTAAGCACCAACCTACAGGTCCTACACAAAATCTAACAATTAATACAACAGCATTAAAACCTTAACTATTAATAGATCGTAAATTCAGATAGTATTTGTGTGATTTTGTGTAGATTAGTATCTCAGTTGTGAGTCTGGATAGGTTGGTGTCCGAATCTAAATAGTAAATTTTGAAAGGTTGGTGTACTAATCATGATAAGCTGATAGGTTGGTGTAGAGGAGTGATCTTTCCCTATAAAAGAAGACACAAATAAAAGTACTGGAATGCGAGTTTTTGAATACGTAATATCCACCCTAGCCACTATGGACGTATTTGCCCAGCCCAAATAAAATGTAAAGACGATAACAAAGGATAAAGATGAGCTTGCCTGTTGACTTGACATTCTTTCCAACAAACTCCTTCAGTTTTTCGCTGATATCACCAGCATCTTTCAGAGGAGGCGCCGAGTCAAAGAAAGAGTTAATCTCATCATATATCATATCTTGTGGAGTATCTGAATTGCTCATGGTATCCATGAAACTCTTCGCAAAATTCCTCTTGTCAATTGTAAAAGAAACTCTTGAGCGTATTGACTTTGATATATGATGCTGAAACAGAGTAACCAAAGTGGAGTCTTAAGAGACAAGCCAAGGAATATCAAATCTGTAGGTATTACTTGCTAGATAAAGAATCCTCACATGTTATATAGTTTGTACTTGTTCGTAAAAGAAACTCACCGATAAATCACCATAGTTATAATGAACAGAAAAAATTTGGTATCAGTATCAATTATAACATGTCACATAATATTGGAACTCAAGTTTACTACTCTCTCAAGACAATCTTCAATTTCGACCTCTAAGACAATTTCTATCTGGTATAATAACAATGGGAACTGCTCCTTTACCCAAGGTACCACAAACATCTAATGAGCAAGGACAAGTAAAAACTATCAAAGAGTGTATCATTAACATATACTAAAATTGTGGGCCTCCAATCATGAACAACTTGATGTCCGTTATTAAATTTAAACAAACGTTTCACAAACATCTAATAGGAACACACAAATCGACATAAGGCATAAAAGTGGATAAAATGGTAAATGTATCTATCCTACCAAACAAATTTCAGTAAAAAAACCAGAGGGCCAAACTCTTTGAGAAGATCTAAAGATTCTAAACTAAGGTAAATAGTAAGTTGCTCAGAGAAATGATTAGATAACAAGAAATCACTGAGAAATGGTCAGCTAACAAGAATTGAACCAAGACAGTTTCAATTCCACTGCAAAGCCTTGTAAAAACTAACACAAACTGCAAAACCCTGAGAAATCAAACTTAGCGAGACCAGTGAGAACTCAAAAAAGTTATCTTTTGCTACGATTATTCTTTAATTTCATCTATACATATAAATTGGAACAAACTTCGATATTTGAAAAAATTAACTAACAAACTAATTTATCAAAATTCTACAAAGTAGCGAATGTTAGAACAATAAGCTGGACAAATAATAAAAGTCAGGAAACTAGAAATGGAAAAATAAAATCAGTTTAAACCGAAACTCAAAGTCCGGCAAATCCCTAAAAGGTCTTACAGTGAAAATTACTCAGACAAGTATGTCATTGGTCATTGTGACCCACAATTTGCACAGCACTCCAATGTTACATACGTTGCAATTACAACCAAATTACATTGAGTTCATTTTAAACACTGCTATCTTATGGTTCCTTTGATTGCAGTTTTTTTTAGCTAAAAGCTAGAAATTACCATTAAAATGCCAGAAGTATTTAGTGTGTTTTAACCCATGTTTACACATCTGGCAATCAATACTTTACTAGCTTATTATCAAACCACAATAACAAAATACAGAGAGAAGAAAACTGAAACTAAAATATAAACTTCTATGCCTTCTGAAGCAAGCAATCTCAGATTATTAATTTCTCTTATGGGTAAGAAAAAGATTAAATTTTTTCTGCTACCCTTTGTGACAAATACCTTAAAAATACAAATGCAAGTAGATATTAGAATCAGACATATAATATGACGTAAACCCTAACCTGCCAAAATTCAATACATAAGAAATTAATTGAAACCTTACTCTGCAAAAGATATAAAACCCAATTCGAAAATGAAATAAACCAACTTAAAAACTAACCTGGGAAAATTAAAAAAAGGCAGTTGATCATCCAATCCAAGGCCACAGTAAAATATACTATATATGTGTTATATGCATGTATGTATTTGTGTATGTATATATATATATACTAGGGCACGCCGCGCAGGCGATGCGTGGTGTAACGGATCTCGCATGGTGTAACGGGTAGATGTGTAAATTGTTGTGAAATATTAAACAAAAATATTTAGCAACACAAACTCAATTTTACAAAAAAAAAAAAACAGTTATAATCATAAACATGAGTAATAGCTGTGAGGAGGAGGAGAGAGGGTGCATAAAATAGATACAAAGGAGTTATTTTTTTGATTTATTCAAATACTAATTGGTATCCTATTTTGAATTTTGAAAGTGATTGGTTTCTTTTAGCAGTTACATTTTTTTTTTTTTGGTTTTTGAATTTCTAACATATCTGTAATTTTTTAAACTATCAATAGTTTTTTGTAATTAGTTGTTTCAAGGCTTAGTAAGCCCTAGTATAGATATATATAACACATGTGAAATAAATAGGAAAGGGTAAAGTTGGTAATAAAAGCAAAAATATTTAATGAGCACAAAAAGCTAGTAGTAGGATATTTGAAGGTTAGGCTTAATTCTTAAATGTTTATTTGGGCTAAAAACAATAAACAAGCTCTACCTTACAATTGTAAGCCAAACCTATCATTAGAGATAAGGTTTGTTTAAGCTGCAACCAAACAAATAGTTAGTTTAATGATCCATCCATTTTTTTAACTTTTAGGGGGGCGTAACGTTGACTTTTTATTATTTGTGTAGTAAACAGTAGTAGTACTACAATTTTGTGATCTTTTTAGAAGTTTATCAATAGAAGTTTATCTGTATTTTACTATATCATAACATAAAATAAGAGAATGGAACATGAAATTTTTATTGGAATATATCACAAGGCAAACAATAGACTGTTTGCAATATAATAAGTATAGTTAATTTCCCTTTTCATTATCAAAGTTTTTTCCTACAATATTTGTTTGATAATATCGATTTGAGTTTTTTGCACACTAGAAGATTGAGAAAAGAATTACAGTTGAACACAACATTACATCAGCAGAAGACATCGAAGTTGATGACCACTAATTTGATAACGCAAGATCACCAAGAAATATGTCGTACCGGAATCCAGTAATACACGACGCGATACATGTCTCAATATGCTGCCTGCTAGTATTGTTTGGGATGGAACAATTGAAAATGTCATGGGAAGTGACTCAAATAAGAAAGCGGAATATCTCTGTATGCCTTTACCTTGCAAGCAAACGAGAGTATAATGCGACTTCTTGGTTCTTTAGAACCGTTTTCTTTTATGTATCAGCATGGCATTGCGAACCCCATGGTATCTACAGATTCTATACTAGGAAACAGAAGTACGATGGCAGGAATATCATTCATGTTTTCTGAGCAGTATTTGAAACCAAACTTTTGTAGATAGACATTCAATTACAAGCCAGTGAAGATAATAATGGTTTAAGTTATTGCAAAATACTTAACCGAGAAAATCACAACAATTATAATAGCTCAATTAAGCAAAAACAGTATATAAGAAATCTAAATCAAAGGAAACAAACAGAACACGAAGATAAGCATGCTTGTCATTTTTTTGTTCATTAGCATCCCTACCAACAAAACAACGTGCTTTTCTAATCTACTATTGCTCAACAGTTACAACTCCCACATAATTTAACATTCACTCCAAATGCAATTCTTTTCGGGTCAAGTTATTCTCTGCCTCTTTCACAAAAATGTCGTTCAATTACTTCTTCACAATTACAAATGTGATAACAAGAACGCAGCTTAAAGGGATTTTAAATATAAATAAAAAATCCTAACTTCTAAGCATTTTTCATTTTGCTTTCAGTGTCACCTTGGGCCAGACAATTCGACCGCATGTAAATTTTCGGTAGAGTCAACAATCCAATCAGAGTTGGGATGAGGGGAAAGTTCGATTTCTTCTCGCAGAACTTCTACTTTTTGCCACTCGTCCCATTTTTCGGCCAAACCATCTCCCTCTAACATTCTCACTACATCTGACATCTTCGGACGGTCTACTGGGGAGCCCTGCGTGCAGAGAAGCGCCACCTGGATGAGCTGTTCTACCTCTGGCTCAATATAATTCTTTTCTAGATCTGGATCGACTAGCATCTCCAGTTTTTTCTCCTTCAAAAGTCCTTTTACCTGAACAAATAATACAAAATATAATATAAGATGATAATCCTTATGTACTGCCCTTGTAATGACTTCGCATTCTTCGTTCTCAAGGATGAATAAGCAACTTAACTAACTGCGATGACGAGAAAAAAATTCCAGGCACTGAACCAATTCATATTTTGGAACTCCCCTGAGCGACTATAGAAGTAATATCATACATGAATCCGAGATCATAACTATTGCTTCATTTCAAGAGATTTTCAAAGGTTTTCTCTTATAATTGTTTTGCAATAACATCTCAGATATTCATTAACTTCCAATGTCTAAAAAAGTGACCATTTTGTAACTCCAGGCTCTCAATGAACCAACACTATCCACAAGCAGACCCACCATTAACAGCCTACTAAAATTAAGTGTAGCTTAGATTCTTCACTAGCAACTCTACTGTTATACACTTATACCATGTCTTTCTGTAATATTGCATTAGTTTACATCAAGGTAGTAAGAAGGTCAAATGAAATTTGAATCTAATGAAATGTAACATTGGGAACGAACTGTTAATACCATAACATCAAAATTTAACGCAACACTAAGGTGAAGTATATAAAATCACTTTAGAAAGTCCCGTAACAACAAAACATTAAATAATAATGTAAAAAAATAATTTCAAACACAAGAAAAAATCTAGTTCACCAGTTTGTGAAGTGAAAGCAGAACTGGGAGCAAGAACACGGAAAACATTTTATATAGAGTACAAGTGTGACAGCGTAGTTCTTTTACTGTTTCCTATAATTTTGAAATTATAATAAATCAGTAATTACTTATACAAACACATCGAGTTAAGGTTTAGTAATTGTTACTTAGAAAGTGGAGTAAATTCTCATATCAATGGAGTCATAGCCAAGTGGTTACACCATTACAGTGATTGCACAGGTTCTTGTGAATTTGTGGTGTGGGGTTTTATTGTTACCCAACTAGATATATCATAAAAAGATTAAGATATCGGCAAATTTAGAAAAGGATCCGTAAATTCAAGCAAGTAATCGGACAGCATTACTCACACACCTGTAGCGGCCAAGAATTTGAACCAGAATATAATATTTTTTTGCTACGTGAAAAAGATAGACTACTGCCTTGTCTGGTTGCAGCTTTCTATTCCCTCATTTTGGCTCTTTTGTTTACAAACTGACTATATACATCTGACCAGCTTAAAGCTGGGCTTTTGGATTATTTGGCCGACCATATCTAGAAGCTTTAAGCTCAATGAAACCAGCTCTTAACAATACCTTAATAAACCAACGTATTTGCTCAAAGGCTGCAACCAGACAAGGTATATGAAACAATTGGTAGAAGAGAGGTAGATAATAGAGAGAAAGTTACCCAATCAAGCAACATAACATCATCGTCGTTAGCAAGACGGGCGAGATCAAAAGCTCGTTGCCCTGTAATTAGCTCCAAAAGCATAATCCCATACCCAAAAACATCGGTCTTCTCAGACGATTTCCCCGTGGAGAGATACTCAGGGGCAATATGACCAATGGTGCCACGCACAGCAGTTGTGACATGTGTATCTTTGTAATCCATAAGCTTTGCTAAACCAAAGTCACCAACAACAGCTTCGAATTCCTCATCTAGTAAAATATTTGCGGCTTTCACATCACGGTGAATGATTTTTGGGTCACAGTGATCGTGTAAATACGATAATCCTCTGGCGGATCCAAGCGCAATCCGCTTCCTAGTGGACCAATCAAGAGGTGGAACTGATGGCAAGCGTTCTGGAAAAAATACATCAGCAAAAGTAATCCAGCTAAAACTGAAAGAGTGGTTAGCAGCTTGCATATTTTTGAATTGCAGTATATATATGTGTATGTCAGTATGTGTGTGTCTCTTTTGCATGTAACTGGGTGTGACCAAAATGTCCTATGTCTTGACGACATTGAATATTCAGATATTCCATGTCAAATTTTAAGAAGTTGAAGCAATACATTCCCTTTCCACTGTAAGTATCATGAATACCACATCCCACACCACTTTTATACACCAAACTCTCAACTTTCAACAATTAGTGCATCAAGTACTAAAACTTACAATTTTAGACACAATACTACACCGTATCAAACAAATAGTATCGCAGCCTATCAGTTAGACACCAATCTACAAAAAATAGAACTAGTATACCGGTGTATCAGATTAAATCGTGAATTTAAAGTTTGTTTACTAATACTTCAATTTTATGCATATAGGTGCTTAATACATTAGCCTGATCAGACAAACCATACATAACTACTGATTTCGAGTTGGAATCGTAATGCCAGTGTACTAGTTGTTTCATTCTGGGTAGATTGGCGTATACTTTGTAAAATCTTAATAGTATGGTGTCCTAATTGTCACAACTCGATAGCTTGTTATACAAAAGTGATATTTTCCTTTCTCGACATGCTCAGGTAGTCTGTTCAATAACTTATCAATTAGTACAGAGAGTAAGTTAAGACGTAAAGTAGTTGTGATTTTACAATCCAGTTATACAATCCAATTTTACAACCCAAACACAATTTTTTGCAACCTTTTATTTAAATGGACAATTAGGTATGAGGAAAAAACCCGAATATAAACATGAAGCCGGAAGGCATTAATTAAGACTAATTACCTCTTAAACAAGAAGCAACACTTCCATTAGCCATATAAGGATAAACAAGAAGCCTTTCAGTTGGTGTCATACAAAAACCACGTAATCTTAGAAGATTCCTATGCACAGCCATGCTTATCATCTCAACTTCTGTCTGAAATTGCAACTCACCGCCAGGTGTCCGCTCCTCCTTCAACCGTTTTACCGCTACAAGAGATCCGTCTGCTAGTCGGCCTTTGTAGACCTTACCAAATCCCCCTCTACCCAATATGTTCTTGTTGCTAAAACCGTCTGTTGCAACTTGTAATTCCCTCAGAGAGAACCGTTTTAGCTGACCCAGGTGAACTTCTGGATCCTCTTCCGCTGGAAAGAGAAAGTAAAAAACTTCGTTAATCAAAACAGTACTATTATTTAACAAAGACCTTGCTAGGGAGAAGAATTCATATATACAAAAAGTGTGGACCAAATGATGCAAATTTCAACTAATATTTTGTTATGATTATTTTAATTAAAAATCATGTCGTTTTGTTTAAAAGGTCGTCTCCCTTTTGATTAATGTCTCGTATGAAAAGATTGGAACTTTTAGAGTTCTAATGGGTTCTCCCATCTTAGTATAAGTAGAACATTGATGCAACATTATATTCAGGTATGGATTGGCAAACAGTTCCGGAGGATTATAAAAAAAATTACTATCATATTTATGATTAGGGTTTGGCATCCTACATCACGAAGATCATACACTAGCCACTGGCATGTGCTTTTAAGGCAAAACGTGATAAGTATCACCAAATTTCGATTTTCTACACCACCCTATCAAAGTAAGCAATTATTACCCTACCCTAGCAAAAAGAAATGATAGAATAGAGCATTATAAAATTTGATTTTCTTGATTTACTAGTACCCGGCTATGATATTTTTTTCCATTTGGTACAGCAAATGTAATCAACTGCCTGATAGTATAACATTATTGTACTAATCGCTATTTGTAACCAGGTTCAGGTGTACAAAATAAATACCAGACAATACTTTAATGCATAAATGCCGTGAAGGATCTTTGCATACACATGTACAGGGTTGGCTAAGTTCAGGTACTAGTTCTAGTGTTTAAAACAAAACTATATTATACTGACCAGGCACATCATAGAAATATTCCTGTGGTTTTCTTCGTCGCCACCATGCAAATGCAATTGCAGGTGCAGCAAACAATAAGGCAGCACCAGCAGCAACACCTCCTGCTATAGCGCCAGTGGCACTGTTCCCTCCTAAAATAATAATAAAAAACGAGAATTGTTAGAATCGATATTGGGATTTTCTTGAATGAGAAGCAAACATCCTGCAAGAGCAACACAAATTGAACATTATTGATTATAGTATATTTGTAAAATGTATATATATGTGTACTTGATTGTAAAGAACTGTTTGAGACAGTTCTGGAACTCTTAGGACTAAATTGAAGTTTCTGTAAAGAAGTGTACTTGATTGTAAAGAACTGTTTGAGACAGTTCTGGAACTCTTAGGACTAAATTGAAGTTTGTCAATGTATATATATATTTCAGCTGTAAACAATTGCTTTTAAGTTGTTTTAATAAAAAGCTTATTTTCTCTCTCTCTCTCTCTAACCCTTCCTTCAATATATATATATATATATGCATACACAGAAAGGTTGATCGCAAATACGATCAACTAGGTAAATCCACCAGTACGTGGATTATACTTTTCTACATGGTATCAGAGCTTTATAGAGCTTCTTTTCCGCTGCGATTTACACAGTTCTCTGGGTTTCTTTATTGGGTTAATTGAAGAGTTTGAAAATTTGGGGCTCTTGATAGATTTTGTCTCTACAACTGGTAATATCTGTATTACTCTCTATTCTCTCTTTTGGTTATCAATTCTTTGGTTAATTGAAGAATTAGGGTTTAATTCTCTCGGGTTAATTAAAGAATTAGGGTTTATTCCTCTTCTTGGTTTAATTGGGTTTTAATTTGGCTATTATACCCTCTTCTTTTCCTTATCAAAATTAGGTTTTCTTCTGAAAGCAAGAAATGTCAGAATTTGGTAATAATAATGATGCTCAACCTACGGTTATTTCTTCTATACCATGAGTCCATACTACATAGGTTCCAATGAGAATACTAGCACTAGCCTAGTTACCCCTGTGTTAACTGGGGCTAATTTCCATTCTTGGAGGAGGGCCATGGAGATTTCAATAGGGGCTAAATCCAAATTAGGGTTTGTGACAGGTACCCTACCTTGTCCACTAGATACTGATCCAATGAATGGAGCTTGGTTGCAGTGCAACCTGATAGTTATGTCTTGGATCATTAATTCTGTTGGTAATGATATAGCACAGTCCATTTTATATGTTGATTCTGCTTCTAAGATGTGGAGAGAGTTAACAGGAAGATTTGCTCAAGGAAATGAGGCTAGGATTTATGAATTACATCAAGATATGCATAATATTGTTCAAGATTCTCTTAGTGTATCTGGTTATTTTACAAAAATTGAGACTTTATGGAATCAGCTGAGTGTTTTAAGTCCTATCCCTAGGTGTTCTTGTGGTGTTATAGGGGGATGTTCTTGCAATTTCATGAATGCTATTGTGGCTAGGGAACAGAGAATTTTTAAGATGATTTTCTTGATGGGTTTAAATGAAAGATTTGCTCATGTTAGGAGTCAAATTCTTTTAACTAGGCCTCTTCCTCCTTTGAATGATATATATCAAATGGTTATTCAAGAAGAGAAACAACAGAATGTAGGAGTTCATGGTGAGATTTCTGAAAATAATATGGCACTTGCTACCCAGTATAATAAGTCTCAGAATAGTCAAGGGGCTAATCAAGGGTTTAGACCTCAATCTAATCAGTTTTTTAGGTCCACTGGTCCTAACAGTAGTTCTAGGCCTTTTAGACCTTTATATAACATGGGAAGGGGTATGGCTATGAAGTGTTCTCATTGTGGGTCAAATAGACACAAAAGATAGGTGCTATAAATTGCATGGGTATCCACCTGGGTGGACTGCAAGACCAAGAGGTTTTAGTACTTCTTTTTCTGGAAATAATATGGCACATTTAGTCACTTATCAAGATGGAGATGTATTTGGTAATGATACAGGACAACAATATAAAAAGGAAAATTCAAGAGGGTGATTTGCAGCAGCAGCCTGATAATCAGCAAGTTGGAGCTACACCTCTCTCCAACATGGTTTTTACTGGCATGTCAGGTAAACAAAATTCTTCTTCTTTTTATTCTAATGTATGCCATAATGAAAACATGCTAGATACTGATTTATGGATAATTGATAGTGGGGCTAATGAACATATGGTTAATTTTTTACACCATTTTAGTAGTTTTGAAAAGGTTGATTCACATGTTAATTTGCCTAATGGTCAAAAGGCTGTAGTTACTCATGTAGGGACTATTATTTTTAAAAATAATATAAGATTGTACAATGTCTTATGTGTACCTTCTTTTGGGTTTAATTTAATTGTTGTTAGTAAATTGGCTAATGACTCTGGGTTATTAGTAGTTTTTGATTCAAAAAGTTGTTATATTCAGGACCAGGTCTCTTTCAGGATGATTGGTAGTGCACAGGCAAAGAATGGCTTATATGTTTTCCAGAGAAAGGATTTTCTTCAAAAATCATCTGTTTGTAATAGTTCTATTTCAGAAAATAAGCCACATATTTGGCACTCTAGGTTAGGACATCCATCTATTGCTATTTTAAATATCCTTTCAAATGATGTAAATGTCAAGTTCAGTAATTTGAAATCAGTTCCTTGTGATGTTTGTCATTTAGCTAAGCACCATAGGCTTAGTTTCCTTGTAAAAACTTCTCATACTAATAAAGCTTTTGATCTTGTTCATTGTGATCTTTGGGGTCCTTATTCTGTTTCTACTTATAATGATTATAGTTATTTCTTGACCATAGTTGATTTTACAAGGTGTACTTGGATTTTCTTACTCAAAAATAAATCTGACACAGCTATTATTTTTCCTCAATTTCATAAAATGGTAGCAACACAGTTTAATTCCAAAATTAAAATTATGAGAAGTGACAATGGAAGTGAGTTTAATTTGTTAGATTTTTATTCTAAAACTGGCATTTTACATCAAACCAGTTGTGTTGAGACTCCACAACAAAATGGTATTGCAGAAAGAAAACATCAACACTTGTTGAATGTGGCTAAGGCTATAAGATTCCAGTCTAATTTGCCTTTGAAATTTTGGGGGGAATGTATTTTAACTGCTGCATATTTAATCAATAGAACACCTACACCTCTTCTGTCTAATAAAAGTCCTTATCAAATGTTGTATGGTTCTCAACCTAATTATCATCATTTAAGAGTTATTGGTTGTTTGTGTTACTCTAGTATAGTACTTTAAGTAGAAATAGAACTAAGTTTGATGCAAGGGGTAAAAAGTGTATTTTACTTGGCTATGGTGCTAGTACTAAGGGGTACAAATTATTAGATTTCAATACAAATGAGGTTTTCCTTACAAGAGATGTTTTTTATGAAGATTATTTTCCTTTTCACCAGCAACCTAATTTGGTTATTTCCACAGAACCTTTGGTTTCTAATGAATCTATAATTCCAAATGAAACTTTAGTTTGTATTCAAGATAATAATAAGTGTATCTATACCTGTTAAATCTCTGCCTAATAGGCAATCTATAAGAGTTTCTAAAGCTTCTAAATATTTACATGATTTTCATTGTTCTGCTACTAATAATAATATTTTGTCTGAAATTCATAGTAAACCTGTTCATGATTTGTCTTCCTATCTTACTTATGAGAATGTTTCTTCTTCATATAAGTCTTTTTGTATGTTAGTATCTTCTGTTTCTGAACCTAAGACTTATAAGCAAGCTAGTAGTGATCCACTTTGGATAAAGGCTATGGAAACAGAAATTCAGGCTTTAGAAGTTAATAGTACTTGGTTATTAACTAAATTACCACCTGGTAAACAACCAATAGGATGTAAATGGGTTTATAAGATTAAGCATAAGGCTGATGGGTCTATAGAAAGGTATAAAGCTAGGCTAGTTGCAAAAGGTTATACTCAATTAGAAGGTATAGATTATGAAACTACTTTTTCACCTGTAGCAAAGATGACAACAGTAAGATGTTTTTTAGCTCTTGCAGCTTCACAAAATTGGTTTCTAGCTCAAAAAGATGTTAATAATGCTTTTTTACATGGTGACTTAGATGAGGAGGTTTACATGACATTACCACCAGGTTTTCTACAAAAAGATACTTTGGTTTGTAAATTACAAAAATCCTTGTATGGTTTGAAACAGGCTTCAAGGCAATGGTTTTCAAAATTAAGTAGTGCTTTAATACTGTTTGGTTTTAAACAGTCTGTTGCTGATTATTCTTTGTTTACAGTCATTAAGAATGGTTTTTTTTAGCTCTTTTGGTTTATGTAGATGACATTATATTAGGTAGTACATGTTCAGATTTGATAGATGAAGTTAAAACTTTTCTTAATAAACAGTTTCAATTAAAGGATTTAGGACCTTTGAAGTTTTTTTTAGGTCTTGAGGTTGCTAGAAATAAGACAGGAATTCATATATGCCAAAGAAAATATGCATTAGAAGTTTTGGCTGATACTGGTCTTTTAGCATCCAAACCTTCTTGTTTTTCAATGGATACAAAACAGAAATTTACTAGTTTTGATAATGATTGTTTTGAAGATATTTCTTTGTATAGAAGGATAATTGGTAAACTTTTGTATCTAACCATTACAAGACCAGATATTGCCTATTCTATTCATGTTTTGAGTCAGTTTTTAGCTAAGCTAAGCCCAGCAAGAAGTATTATGCAACAGCTTTGAAGGTATTAAGGTACATTAAGAAATCACCAGCACAAGGTATTTTCTTCCCTTCTTCTTCTTCTTTATCTTTGAAAGCTTATAGTGACTCTGACTGGGCAGCATGTATTGACTCTAGAAGATCAGTGACTGGTTTTAGTATTTTTCTAGGAGATGCTTTGATTTCTTGGAAAAGTAAGAAACAGAATGTTGTATCTAGGAGTAGTGCAGAAGCTGAATATAGGGCACTTACATTGACTAGTTGTGAGATTATATGGTTGATTCATTTACTCAAAGACTTAGGTATTACTCATGATAAACCTGTAGCTTTGTTCACAGACAGTAAAAGTGCTCTTGCATTAGCCTATAATCCTGTAAATCATGAGAGGAGCAAGCATATTGAGGTTGATTGTCATTTTATAAGAGATTTAGTACTTAAAAATACTGTTCATTTGTACATGTTGGTAGTAATGATAATGTGGCAGATTTGTTTACAAAAGCTTTAGGTTCAGCTCAGTTTCAGCATTTGATTGTCAAGATGGGAGTGTTATCACTTCACTCTCCATCTTGAGGAGGGCATATTGATTATAGTATATTTGTAAAATGTATATATATGTGTACTTGATTGTAAAGAACTGTTTGAGACAGTTCTGGAACTCTTAGGACTAAATTGAAGTTTCTGTAAAGAAGTGTACTTGATTGTAAAGAACTGTCTCTTAGGACTAAATTGAAGTTTGTCAATGTATATATATATTTCAGCTGTAAACAATTGCTTTTAAGTTGTTTTAATAAAAAGCTTATTTTCTCTCTCTCTCTCTCTCTAACCCTTCCTTCAATATATATATATATATGCATACACAGAAAGGTTGATCGCAAATACGATAAACTATGTAAATCCACCAGTACGTGGATTATACTTTTCTACAAACATTGATCTAGATTAACATCTTCAAGCCAACGCATGCAAAAGAACTTAATTTCTATAGAGAGTAATTGAGTGTAACACTGAAGACAGCTACATAATAATTTAATGAGAAGTATTATTTGTGTATACCAACCTATCATTCAAGTTCACTACACTACACTACACTAAATAAGTTCACCATTTAGTCACCTAGTTATATAAATAACAAATGGTTACTGCACCAACCTATCAAAAGTCAAAATTTAGAAACCAATCAACTCAAAGTTGAAAAATTAGTAAACAAACCAACCTTTCAAAATTCCCGATAATAAATTTCAACTTCTAAGGTTGGTGAAATAATTGGCAAAACACATTCAAACTCAGTCTCAGTACACCAACATATTTCGAACAACTAGTACATAACTATTGCTTTTAAGTTGATTTTAAGCGCTAGTGTACAAATTGTTTGAGTTCTTTTAGATTGGTTTCTCATTCGAAACTGTAAAACTTAACAGCCTGGTGTACTATATTAGGCGATAGTTTGGTGGACAAAACTGATACATTCCCTGATTAGTTGGATGTAAAACAGTTGGTCAAGATTCTGAAATGTCTTGAGAATGATAATGGGAAAAAAATCTGGCTTCCAAGCTGGAATCCAGGAGAAAAGTTTAGTTATGACTTAATTCTGGAAAAAATATTAGATATAATTTCCTTGAAACAAAAAGAGAGGAGGCTATGCTAAATGGTTCAGCTAGTTCAAGAAGCAACATGGAAAGATCTAGTGAAAAGACAAACACTGATTGAATAACTTCAGAATACACATAAAAATTGCATATGGAAAGAAGCAACATGGAAAGATCTAGTGAAAAGACAAACACTGATTGAATAACTTCAGAATACACATAAAAATTGCATATACTCGCAGACGCTACGAAGGCACATCCAAATGCAACTACAGCAGTACACTTTATTCACAATCCTAACCATGCACAGAAAGCTAAGGACAACGAGGAACACTTAAATGAACCTGGAGAGGAAATTGGTGGAGGGGGGATAAATGGGGGAGGTGGAGAAAATGGAGGAGATCCAGGACAAGGACGTCCAGTAACCGCGCCACAAAGACCCAGGTTGTTTGCAAAACTGCAATACGAAAATGAAGAAGAAAAAATTCATTACTAACAAAATTAGAATCCTCCAATAATAATTAAGAAACAGACTGCTATTGAATAGTACCTAATGGGTGTAAATAGTGAAAAAGAACCATTATCTGGAACTGATCCTGAAAGAAGGTTATTTGATAGATCCCTGCATAACATACAGTATAAGAATACTACAAAGATTACTAGAGGGAAATAAGTTTCATATAAACCATAAATGAAAAATATTATGTACTCACAAAACTTGTAGTGCTGAGATATTGGTTAACGACATCGGAATGGGCCCCGTCAAGCTGTTATTGTTCAGACGGCTATCCTTACATGGTGGCATCAAAAGAATTAAGTTAATAATTGGAGACGCCATAACATGCAGAACAAACTCGTTAAGCTTTAGAAAAGAAAAAAAACTAGTAAGTTCTACACCTTAGGCACCAACCTATACAAAATCAAACATACAGTACACCAGCGATATAATTCAAATCAAAAGCATTAGTTATGTACTAATTATTAGATCAAGTTGATGTACTACAACCTGATTTGCATCGAATTGGATAAATATTAGTTATGAATTCAAATCAAAAGCATTAGTTATGTATTGATTGTTTGAACAAGTTGATGTACTACAACCTAATTTGCATTGAATTGGATAAGTATTATAATATCTAAACTTTTAAATGCTCCTCAAATTAGGTAGGTGTGCTAATTGTTCGAATTTATGTTGACGGTGTCTAAATTGCGAATTATGACGACTTAGTTAGTAACCGTTTGATATTTCCACATTTTGTGAATTAGTAACTAAATGGGAATTTTAGTAGTACATATACTAATCGCTAAAATATAATACATTAGTAAAATTTCAAATTAACCCTGAATAAATATCAAAGCTCTATAAAGAAAAAGGTTTTTTTCAGTGCATCCTGCACTGCAATGTCCAGCAAATTTTTTTCCCATTCATGCGTGGCTGACTATGTAATACTAATGCCAGAAGGATGTTTTTTGCTTCGTTGATGAAACACTGATTTCAGAACTACAAGCTTGATAAGAACTAAATGCAGACATTAAAAACACTAATTTCAGAACTAACAGTACCCCAGCTAATTCTAGCAAACCCCAACTCTTTCTTTGTAGAGTTAAACTTGATTAATATTCATAAAAAACTATTACTAACTCATGTTGCTAAAAAGGTCATCATCTGCCTCTCCGTGCCATATTATTCCCTAATCTCAAAACCGCAATACCAACCCAGCAAGACTTTTTAAGTCTTATTATATTCTCAGCAATTATTAAGAGTAAACTTGCTATAAATTATAAGAAAGTATTTGGACCAGAGTAAAAGGTATCTATAAGAATACATACAGAAATCTCAGTTTTGAGAGCTTTCCCAAAGTGTCGGGAATGGCACCACTAAAGCTGTTCAAATAGAGGTCCAAGCTAACCAAATTAGTAAGATTTCCCAGGTCATTAGGAATAGGCCCACTTATGTTGTTACTGTACAATTCCCTGCAATTAAAAACTTTTTATCAGCAATTTGCATGTGTGAGAGCACACGGGTATATATACAGTTATACACAATAGTTGATAAAGAGCGGGGTTGTATAGTAGTCATTTGCTTTGAGAGTTTTTGCGAACCAAAAAGGTCCATTCGTTGTTTATGTTTTAACAATGTTTTAGATCTCTCAGATGGCCGTAATTAAGCAAAATGAATGGTCGAGTAGTCTAAGGCTCTAATCAATATGATATTTGACACCCTATTTATGAATTGAATAAAAAATAGGAAACTTTGAGAAGATGTTGTAAAAAGATACTCAGAGACATTAGAAAGGGAAGTTAGTTTGCATCTAGATCTAATAAGTTTCTGCAGCAAAAGGGAGATTAAATGCTTTCTTGTCCAATAAATGTCACTAATATAAAACGAGCAAAAAGGAACCAACGCCCGAATATAATCCAAGTCATATTGACCTTCGCAAATATGTTATTTTCAAGACTGTTAATTCAAATCTGCTTGCTAAACGGTACTGATTCTACCAGATAATCTCTTATGCTGGCGATAGTACAAATTTTCACAACACTAATTGTCCATAAGTGATCTTTATTTTTGCTTCAAATTAGTGAAAACTGGAAACCAACACCAAAAACAAAGTATACTGAAGAAACAAAATGATATTAAACAAGAACAGCATGAGAAGATCATTACAAGTACTGTAAGTTTTTAAGTAGGCCAAGCTGCGGTACCAATTGACCATATAAAGCTGCGTTACCAAGATCACTGTAAAAACAACTAAACAAATTAGACATTATTAAGAATAACGCATACCATCAATTGAACTGTCTTAAAAAGAAGTTTGAAATGGAGGTTCTTTACACTCGAATAACACTATTCTCATTGTTGCAGGTAACATGAAACCAGGTGCAGGGATTGACAAGGGTGGGGTCCCAACTCTGTAGCACATTGTTAGGATCTTCCAAATTGGTCCTCAAGCTATGTAAAGCATCACCTAGATTTAAATGCAATCAATAAATATTAATGCCAACATAGCAATTGAAATAAAATACATCATATTTAAAAGAGTATGATAACGTTCATGGCCATATCAAGTACGCACACACAAGAATGGTGCAATACATTACAACACAAGTACCATTCTGCGATTAGTGAAATCAATGGACATGAGGTGTGTTTGGGCAATGCGTACAGGATTTCAAATAGAGGAACCTACAGTTCTAGATATACAATATGTACTTTGTTGGTGATTATTTCCTGACTTAAAAAAAAATTGTACGATTAATATGTGGATACAACACAAGCATCATAAACATAATATTACATCCAAAATGTAAACTACAACCAATATTATATAGCATCAGTAGCAGAACTAGAACTGTTTTTTTCCGTAATCATGAGGGTGCTGAAAGGCTAAAATTGATAAACAAAAATTCAAAATACATGATAAAAGGTCGTTTCTAAAAGGCTAAAATTGATAAACAAAAATTCAAAAAACATGATAAAAGGTCGTTTTTTTTCTCATTATGGGGGGGTGATAGAGTCCCTTAGCCTACTACTGGCTCCTCTGTATAGCATCAAGACTACTTCTAGTCATATATAGGTGATCATTTCTTGTGTATGGATAGCAGCACCTTGAGAATTAATCTCAAAACCCTATTCGTTTTCCATTCAAACACAACATCAGTTCAATTAACTCTCAAACTCAATTATTTCAAATAAAAACTAAAACACAACACAATCAGAGTGGACCATGGTAACTGTCTTACGCCACACCTTATGTTTCATGCGAATAAGCTTGTCCTATCCCTATTTTCAATTTGATTAATCAAAAAATTAAAACTTGGCTGCAATGGTAAATTGGTAAATTGCATCCGTGTTTCCCTAAAATACACCATACTTATATCAAGACACTAAAAACTCAATTACAATTTTGGAAAATAAAATAGATTACAATTCATATGGATAGAACATAAAAGTAAGCGCAAATTACGAGAATAATTTAGGTTCACCAATACAGAATAACCAATCCAAGAACCAGACTTTAATCAAAACAAAACGATACATTACAAAGGACCAAAACAAGACAAAAAATGAGCATTTTGACAGAAAAGAGCACTCTCTTTAACAAACAAGACACACAATAATAGGTAAAAGCTTAACCAATAATCCAACAAACCTTCCATATTAGCAAGAATGAGCCTTAGTGGAAATACCACAAATATAAACCAAATAGAGGAACAAAACATAACCTATACAGCATAGAGGATCAAAACAAGACCAAAGATCAGCATTTCTACAACAACAAAAAGTACTCTTTATAACAAACAAGACACACACTAATGGGTAGACGGTTGAGCATTAATCCAACAGACCTTCCATATTATCATGAATGAGCCCTAGTGGAAATGCCACAAATATAAACCATGTAGAGGATCAAAACATGACTCTTCAATATAGAGGATCAAAACAAGACCAACAAAATTAAGCATTGTTTTACAACAAAAGAACTCCCTTTAACAAACAAGACACACATTAATCAGTAAAAGTTTGAGCATTAATAGCACAAATAAAAACCATATAGAGAATCAAAACAAGACCAAAAATGAGCATTTATACAACAAAAAAGTACTCTCTTTAACAAACAAAACGCACAATAATGGGTAAAATCTTGAGCATTAATCTCAAAAATAAATAAAAAATAAAAAAGTAACAAACCTTCCATATTAGCAAGAATAAGCCTCAGTGGAAAAAGCACAAATATAAACCATAATAGCTTCACCACACTTTTTCTTTTATCTCTCTCCATAACATTAACACCCCTTATATATTAATATTAATATTAATATTAATATTACCCTATCTATGCATCAATCACTTTAACAAATTCCAGCAATAGATATGTATCTATCTATATCCCCAGATCTAAAAACCCCATAAATAGCATTACAAAACAAAACCCAGTATCTCAAATCTCCACATTTATAATTTTCTCCCAAAACCCAAATCAGAAAAACATCTGTATGATGTGATAATGTGGATAAAAATCCTTTCTTTTAAATAAAATCTTGCTTCTCTGTTTTAATAAATAAAGGAAGACTTTTTTTACTTTTCACCCTTTTTCTCTTATCACTTGCGTAAAAGATGCCTTTTCAGCTAGCTCTCTCTCTCTCTCTCTCTCTCTATATATATATATACACACATATATGTATATATAATTATGAATATAGATAAATGTATAGAACTGTGTAATGCGCAGTTGTGTACAGAGTTGAGTACCATCTTTTTCTTTTTCGATTAAAATGCAATTTACCCCCTGTAACTATTTGTTATTTGCAAATTACCCTCACTAACTATCAGTTATTTCAATTAACATCCATTATCTATCAAACTTTTTGCAAATTACCCCTAATGCCACTGTCCAAATTTAATTGATAGTTATTCCATTTTGGGAAGTAAAAACTCAAAAAACTGATAAAGTTACTTTATTACCCTTCTTGCAAGAACAAAATATCTTGATTTGACTAAAAGTGAAGGCAATTTGAACATACACAAGTCCATTCACTTACTTTTCTTAACAAGTTGGGTTCTCAATGCTTTCCTATAATTTGGGACGAATTGAGTATAAATTTATGATCGATCATCCATTATGGTTGATTTTTAATTCATTATAATCAGTTATTTGATATTCATGCATGTCAAGTAATTTAATATTGAGTGACAAAAAATATAGTTTTTGTTCCACTAAATAATATTTATATATATAAAAAGTCTATTCTAATACTTTTCTAATATAATTGTTATATTAACTTATATGCATTGATAAACCACATATATCAAACAAATTAATTTGTAAAACGAGCAAATGAATAAAAAGATATGTCATTTTAACAAAAACTTGAGGGTTAATTGTAAAATATTGATAGTATATGGTGTTATTTGAGAATGACACATAATTCCAGGTGGGTAATTTGCATTTTAGCCTCTCTTTTATTTCAATTTTCTTTTTGGGTGCTTGAGCTGCCCCATTACTCATAAAGCGGTTGCCCAAACTGCCCGTACTCTGTACCCGTTGTGTTGTTACTATTATAACTAATCCGCATACCAAGAGTAGTCAAAACATTTATTTCTACTTCTCAACTTCAACTATTATCCTTTTGTCACTACTAGTGAATTAATAAGAATGTTTTTGTGTAATCTTGACTTGTAAATACTACTATTTTGGAGAGTATACATATGAAATAAGGATTGTCGAAAATAAAGCATTCATTAACATATGTCTACATTATTTAAGTAAACTCAATTTTATTTTATCTTTGTATCCTGCATTTAGTCTAACACGCAACATCCTATTTTTAGCTAGTATATCTTTTTTTTTGTCGTGCCTAACATTCGTGTAAATATATACCTCCGTCGCTGTCATATTGTGTTCATTTACTTTCTAGATCACCCAACTCCACCACCCTGCAATTTGTATATCGGTGTTATGGCATTCTACTTTTTTGTTAAACGAATAATTATTAGGGTTGACTATGTTGTTTTTTGATCATTATGTGATCTCGTGTTGTTACTTTGTAAAATCATTTATGTTTTGTAATTTGATTGTGTTTACATGACTTTAATTTGTAAACTCATATATGTGTATGTGTTTCTCTAATTGTGACGTGTTATATTTTTATATGGAAAAATTATATGAGACACGTGTTTCTTTGACATTGTCCATATCTATAACGGAAGTTTGATCATGTTTTCACCTTTGTCGCTACACAAAACTAATTGGATCATGTCTCCTACAACGATAATACTCCATATTGTTAAAGTAATTATATCACATCGACTAAAATACGATATAGCATGTGATTTATAATCAGTTACTCATCCTTACCATTACGAGTTCATTTTAATGGTAAGGTATATGCGCTCTAATATGGTATCAGAACAGGCCATCGATGTTGGATCTCACATCCACCCGTTCATTATATCCGCTCATTGGACCCTTGAAATTTCGGGACACGAGCGAGTGAAAGCGTTAGAGTTTATATTATCTCAGATCGATATAATGTCGGTTTATAAAGAGTTAATCATGCTTATCATTACGAGACCTATTAATAGTAAGGTATATGAGCTCTAATTTTGTATCAGAGCGGGTCATCGATGTTGGGTCTCAACTCCACCCATTCATTATATCCACTCGTTGGACCCTTGAAATTTCGGGCCACAAACCGAGGAGGAGTGTTAGAATTTATATTATCCCACATCGATTTAATATCGGTTTATAAAGAGTTAGCTATCATTACCATTACGATACATTTTAATGGTAAGCTATATGAGCTTTAATATGGTATTAGAGCGGGTCTAACGATGTTGGGTTCACCTCAACCCATTTAATATGTCCGCTCGTATGGTCCTTGAAATGTCGGGCCACGAATGAGGGGGTGTTAGAAAAATCATCTCAAATCGATTAAAATATGATCTAGCATGTGATTCATAATGAGTTGTTCATTCTTACCATTGCGAGACCTTTTAATGTTAAGCTATATGGGCTTTTGGTGGAGATATATTTGGATGATAATGAGATTAGGTTCAACACTTCAAACACAAATGATAAATACGGGTTGTTACCGAAGATCAAAACTTGGTTTAAAATAGATGAGAGATTACATTCTCTAATTTATCTTTTGTATATAGTGTAACAAACGCTCGGATCACGTTGGTTTTCTAATAGAAATAAAACAAAACAGTTTCTTCATTTATCATTATTTTCTACTTGATATCAGAGCGGGTCTAGCGATGTTAGACCCACTTCTATCCATTTAATATGTCCGCTCGTAGGACCTTTGATATGTCGAGTCACGAGCGAGGGAGAGTGTTAGAGTAATTATCCCGCATCGACTCTAAAATATGATCTAGCATGTGTTTTATAATGAATTACTCATCCTTAGCATTACGAGACCTTTTAATGATAAAGTATATGAGGTTTTAATATGATA